>CAUYRH010115092.1:0-12716 GCA_963574655.1 Perodicticus potto | reverse complement strand
AAAGATGGCCGGGCGTTGTGGTGGGCGCCTGTGGTCCCAGCTACTTGGGAGGCGGAGGCAGGAGACTCGCTTGAGCCCAGGAATTGGAGGTTGCTGTGAGCTGTGATGCCACGGCACTCTCTCCAGGGTGACAGCTTGAGGCTCTGTCTCAAAAAAAAAATAATAATAATAATTTCAAACCTTTTTTTTTGAGACAGAGCCTCAGGCTATTGCCCTGGGTAGAGTGCTGTGACATCACAGCTCACAGCAACCTCAAACTCCTGGGGTTAAGTGATTCTCTTGCCTCAGCCTCCTGAGTAGCTGGGACTACAGGCGCCCGCCACAACACCCAGGTATTTTTTGGTTGTAGTTGTCATTGTTTGGCAGGCCTGGGCCGGATTCGAACCTGCCAGCTCTCGTGTATGTGGCTGGCTCCTCAACTGCTTGAGCTATAGGCGCCAACAAAAGAATTTCAAACTTTTAAGGAAGAAGGAAGGAAGGATGGATGAAAAAGCTCAAGAGACCAGGGATAATGACAATGAATAGAAATTTGATGCTGACAGGAAGCATGATTGAGTAATAAAAACTGATATTTGGGTGTCAGAGAGGAGGTAGAGGTGTGCATAGAATAAGGGGAAGGGAAACAAACTTTTTCATCTCTATGTGAAAGACTTTGGAGGCAGCACAAAATGGTTTTACAAATGAAGAGCATCTTTGAAAAACCACAAGAACTTTGTGAGACTGGAGAGTTGATCTTTACAGAAAGATAAGAGTATTTTTACCCAGCAAAATAGTACCTGAGGGCAGGAAGGAGAGGCTAACTAAATAAATGGCTAAATGGAGGAAAGTTGTTTTAAGTGATTTAGGAGAATTGTCTAGGAATCATGGGAGAAAAGTTCTTCTCTTTGGTCAGGGCTTTGGAAGGGAAATATCCTAAAATGGAAGAAGATTGAAAGTGACTGGTTAATTCATATCAGGAAGTAGTACAACAATGGTAGTTCCTTAGGTCTTTCCTATTTTTCCTTGTTCAGATGTTCAATTGAATGAAACTAGGTAGCGTTATTTAGAGGCAATAAGTAGGAGCAAGTGATACTGTAGTGAATGGGAAACAGTACCCAGTACCCTGTGGAGAATTTCAATTGCCTGTTTTTTCCTCTAGGCTGGTTAAATTAAAAGAAATAAAACAAGAGATCTTCTTTATTTGATGGATTTAAGAGCAAATTAAAATCTTTTTACTTTAGGATTCAGAAGAGCCTTAATATTTAAATAAGATAATATGTTAAAGTGCTTCTGTAAGGTATACAACACTAAGAAAAATGTTGTAGTTTCAAGGTAGAGAGGAATAGGTAAAATGATTTTCAGCGTATGCTTACTGTTCTCCAACTGTGGACCATTCTGAACAAGCATTCATTGAATTTGTACTATGAAATTTTACCTGTTGTAGCTTTTCTCTCCAACATGATGACTGTCATTAAGGGTATTTATTAAATCACAGGGCTCCTGATGCCCCGTTAGACATTAGACAGAGCTAGTTCCCCTCAAAAACAGGTGACATTATTATTGGTTTACGTAAAGAATGTCTTGGCCACAATTTATTGTATAATATTTCAGAACCCCTATACTTCCTGGAATTTCCATCATCCTTGGGCTTTATTGACATTGGGAAAGGGGCTTTATCTTTTCTGACCTCCTGCTTAACCCAAGAGGGGAATCCCTAGCAAGAGGAAACCACAGTGCTTCCTGCTTTAGATGTCTGGCACGTCCTAAGCCTTTCTTTACGTACATAGTTACAACATAGCTCTAAGGTTCTGCTTCCTAACTGAGAAACTCCTCCCCACTACTTTCTTTACTAACTCCCACCTCTCCCCCAAACAGCAGACCTCATTGAGGTGGAGGGGGAGTAGTTATGCCATAGGCCTAGAGCCAGCCCTTTTCTCAGTCTGTGGTTATGCTCCCTAGTGTCTTGCTTAAAATAGCTGCTAGTTGTCTCTGGGCTAATGCTTGTGACAAGAACATAAATAATAGAAGTACTTAGTTCCCTGGTTAATTACCAGAGAGCACTGGGCATTTGTAGTTTTTGAGGCATTTAATTTTGAGCCCTTGAGATAATAGAGAGCCTTTATCCAGAGGGTTGAAGCCCTTTGGCATCGGTATTAAGATTCAGGAAGGTGGCACATTTCTTTAATTTTCTTTGTGGAATTATATTCTGAAGTCTCATGTGGTTCCATAAAATTCAATAGTAATTAGTGTCTTAATAGCTGGGCAGAGTACTGCACTACTTGCCTAAATTCTTGTTAGTGCACATGAAATTGCAATGTAACACAGTACAAATGTAAGGTGTTATTATTGGGAAGACAGAATACTTGCCATATTATACAGAAACATTAAAGTCTTGTAGTTTTAATTCTTTAAAGGAAAAGAATGTTTATGTCTTCAGAAATAAAGCCCTTTAGATTCCCTGTGAGGTATTACACAAACCTCTGACCATTGTCTTCCTTTTGTCCATCAGAGAGAGACATCTTCACAGATTTCATGTGAGAACTGAGCCCTTTCTTCTTAGTTTGTGGTGTGTAACTAGAGCAGCAGTTTGCAGGGACTGATCTGGCAGTTTGGGGGAATGAAAGCAATTATTGCCCCACAAAGAAGGTGCTATGTGACACTTCTAACTGATGAGCTGTGCATTTTCCCTCTTGCTATGGAAATGAGCATTTTCTTTCTTTCTTTCTTTTTTTTTTGAGACAGAGTGTCAGTATGTCGCCCTTGGTAGAGTGCGGTAGGATCACAGTTCACAGCAACCTCAAACCTCAGACTCTTAGTTTTGTTTTGTTTTTTTTTTAAGAGACAGAGTCTTACTTTATCACCCTCAGTAGAGTGCTATGGAGTCACTGCTCACAGCAGCCTCCAACTCATGGGCTTAGGCGATTCTCCTGCCTGAGCCTCCTGAGTAGCTGGGATTACAGGTGCCCACCACAACGCCCGGCTATTTTTTGATGTAGTTTGGCTGGGGCCGGGTTTGAACCTGCCACCCTTGGTATATGGGGCCGGCGCCCTACTCATTGAGCCACAGGCGCAAGTAGCTGGGACTACAGATGCCTGCCACAACGCCGGCTATTTTTTGGTTGCAGTTGTCATTGTTGTTTGGTAGACCTGGGCTGGGTTCAAACCTGCCAGCCTTGGTGTTATATGGCCTACCCACTGAGCCATGGGTGCCGCCCAAGATGAGCATTTTCAATATGAGTAAACTCTTGTTTTGCCTAGGGATTCTTTTAGTCTATCATTTGCTACCAATAGATACACCAAAAACACAATTGCCCTGGTCAGAGCAATAGCTGAAGACTTCTCAAAAGTTCTGTTTCTGTGAAGGAAGAACTCTGGTTCTAGATCCAAAATTCCTTTCTTGACATCAGTTAGATGAAATAGTTGTTCAATATATTTTAGCTCCCTTCTCCTACCTGTTCTAGAAACTGCCAAGACATAGTAATTAGGATCTTTCTACATTTCGTTTAGCCCTAAGATTGGACTTACTTTGGCACCCTGTTGAGCTTTTAAACTTCTGTGACTAAACCTGTGATTCGTATGTCCCCACCCCCCAGTGCAAGAAGATTCGTCCTTGGATCTAGGTCTATCATCTTTATTTCAATTGTGTTAGACTAGATGATCTTCACGATGCTGTGTTTCCGGAGTTTGTAGAGGGCTGTGGGGGCAGCAAAGCTTCTCTCTTGGGTCTCAGTGCTCCACCAAGGAAAAGAATCTAGAGATTTTTGAGAGGCTGAACTAACACAGGTTTTCAGAGCGTTAATAGCTTTTCTTCAAACAGTTACATAGAATTCTAAAACTTTGTTGATTGAAATCATCATTAGAATGGAAGATTTGGATATAGTTTAAGAAAAGTTTAATCTACTGATATTTTGGAGGTGTTACAGATATACAAAGAAAGACTTTATAACCTTAGCTTTTCCAAATAGTAGCTACCAGGGAAGAATGATGGGTGTTGTGGGAGAAAGGGCTTTCTCCTGGTGGTGGGCTTCTTGAAGATAAATGCTGAGGGAAGACAGATGCAGAGTGCTCTTAGCATACAGGTAGCATTGCTTCAGGGGACTAGCACTCACCTACTGTGTGAAAATTGTTTGAAGAAGGCAGAGAATGGACATAATAGATCAGTTACAAGTGTTTACTTTATATCAGATTTTTAGGACTATGCAAACTAGAAGTCATTTTAATTTTCTTTTGTTCAGGGTCAAACTAGTGTGAGGGAAAATGATAAAATCAAAACAGTTTGTGAATGTGACAGTGTATGACTGGGTGTTTGTTGTGTGACACAGTACAAGTGCTGTAGCGCTTAAGGGTTGAGGGAGTCAGTGTGGATGGGAGTGGGTTTAAGGAGGCTTGTGGTTAAAAGTTGAAAAATAGGAAAGATATGGGTACAGTGAGTGTGTATGCTTCTGGAAGTTGAGGATTCTGATTTTGCATTTTATAGCAGAGCTTTGCAGGTATGATGCTGAATAAATGCTTCAATGACCCTGGATAGGGAGTTAAAAGACCAAGGTATAGCTGATGTTGGTCTGCCACCCAAAAGGCTGAGTTACTTTATGGCATCTTCGGTTTTCCTCATTTGAAAAATGGGGGGCTCATTGTAAAATGAAGTCCCTTGTAGCTCTAACACCCTTTGATTATTCAACAGCTAAGTGCAGCCTACCAGGGGAGTGCCACCCCCTAGTGGAGAATTTATGGTACACACTGCTGAAGACAGTGCTTTTATCAAGCTGTTGCCAAACATACCTCATGCTTCCAACCATAAAGGAGAGAAGTAGACTAGAAGAATACCGGTCGGCCTTCGTTTAAGCATGTATAAATTGGCTTTCTAAGGTCACTCTGAGTATTATTAAGTCAAGTGTTTGGAAGAGCAGAACAATAGTTCTGTGGCAATTTTGATATTGAGGCTTTTTATTTTTAGCTTTTTTTATACTGATGATGATATGAAGTCTTGATGATAGTCATTGAATACTTAGTCCAACCAAGTAAAGAGGATCTTCTTGAGAATATTTAACATAATTTGTTTTAAAATTTGATTCTGTTGCCTGCAAAAATAATAGCATTGGTAAACCTAGGACATTTATTAGTTCAACAAACTGGACAACTTATCCAGATCCCAATGGCCTAGCTTGTTCATTTCACCTTTTGTTCAGGAAAATCTTAATGTAATCATCTGGTTTTCCTCATCAAATTTCTAGTACTTATAGCTGGGTATGGTGGCTCACACCTGTTATCCTAGCACTCTGGGAGGCCAAGGTGAGTAGATCGCTTGGCTCATGAGTTCGAAACCAGCCTGTGCAAGAGTGAGACCCTGTCTCTATTAAAAATAAAAACTGAGCAGGAGGATCCCTTCAGCCCAAGAGTTTGCTGTGAACTGTGACACCATGGCACTCTACCAAGGGCAACAAAGTGAGACTCTTGTCTCCAAAAAAAAAAAAAAATTTCTAATACTTACAAAATAAAGTAAAATGCAGATAGACTTGGACTCTAGTCCTAGCTCCACTGAGCTATGAGACTTCATGTAAATTATTTAACATCTCTAAGTCTAAAGTTTCCTCATCTGAAGAATGTAAGGATAATAATATTCACTGTATTGGGTTATATGGATTAAATGAGTTTATAAAATATAGACTACATTCTGAGCATATATGAATAGATCTGATTCATTCATTATGGTACCTTTTTCATCCCTTTCCCTAATTTAGTTTCACCCTAACTTCAGCTTAAACTTTTATTTGCTATTATCCACCACCCTGCCCCAAGCACTGGTGCTGACACTATGTGTATACACACATGCATACCCTTTGGTTTAGCTTCTAGCACATCAAACTACTTATGTCTTTTTATAGTCTCCTAAAGATGGCCTGCATATTCTCTCTCTGTGTTGTGGTTTATAGGTTCCCCTCAGCCTTGAAAGTCTTCTCTCATCTCTTTTAGCGTCCTATCCAACTTGTGAGACCCAGCTTGCCCACTTCCCATTAAGCTGTCCTTTATCCTCCCAACTAGAATTAATCTCTCACTACTTTCTTTCCATTCTGCTTTTAATGTTTATTGTAAAAGTTAATACATAATACCTTATATTATTATTATAGTCTCTATGTGAGACTTTCCCCTAAACAATGAGCTTAAGATTATAACTTATTTTGGTGCCTTGCCCAAATAAGAACTCAAAAAGGCATTGTTGTTTTTAAAAAGTCTATCACTTATTCTATATTGTTGCAATGAAAAGTTTTCTACCACTGACTTCTTAACTGGATTTGTGCTTATGTGCTTCTTTCTCCTCCCTCCCCATATATTAATTGCTGTTCTTTTAGGTCTTCTTGAATGACTTTGTCAGATGATATTTTGGAATTACTAATTCCTTCCTTTTTTTTTTTTTTTTTTTGAGACAGAGCCTCAAGCTGTCACCCTGGATACAGTGCCGTGGCATCACAGCTCACAGCAACCTCTAATTCCAGGGCTCAAGCAAGTCTCTTGCCTCTGCCTCCCAAGTAGCTGGGACTACAGGTGCCGGCCACAACACCCGGCCATTTTTTTTTTTTTTTTTGGTTGCAGCCGTCATTGTTGTTTGGCAGGCCCAGGCTGGATTCGAACCCGCCAGCTCAGGTGTATGTGGCTGGAGCCTTAGCCCGCTAAGCCACAGGCGCCGAGCTATCTAATTCCTTCCTTAATCTCCCCTCTACCATTTTTCTGTATAAAACTACTTGTACATATTTTCATTTCTTTCTTTTTTTTTTTTTAATTTCTCTAGTTTTGGAGGCTGAGAAGTCCAAGATCTGGGTGCCAGTGTAGTCAGGTTGTGGTGAGAACTCTCTTCTGGGTTGCAATCTGCCATCTTCTCATTGTGTTCTTGCATGGTGGAATGCAGAATTACTTTCCATAATAACATTTATAAAATTGCTGAGGCTCTCAGAGTTTGTTTGAGCAGCTTTCAGTTCCTTGATTTCTTCCAGGGATTGATTTCTAGGTTTCGATTAAACATAGAAATGTATCTGATTATTGTTATTTTTATCACTGAGTATACATGGTGTGTTTGGTGGTTGAAATGGCAAGTTAGTGTTCAATATTGTTTTAGTCCCTTGAAGTTTTTTTAAGTTTTCTAGATTTTTAAATTACTATCAAAAGTAAAGGTAGTAATTGATCAAAGATGGGGGTTTTTTAGAAAATGAGACCTTTGGCTGGGCGTGGTGGCTCATGCCTGTAATCCTAGCATTCTGGGAGGCCTAGGTGCGTGGATTGCCTGAGCTCAGGAGTTTAAGACCAGCCTGAGCAAGAGTGAAACCCCATCTCTACTAAAAATAGAAAAACTAGCTTAGCTGGGCATTGTGGAAGGAGATTCACTTGAGCCTAAGAGTTTAAGGTTGCAGTGAGCTATGACGCCATGGACCTCTAACCAGGGCACAAAGTGAGACTCTGTCTCTAAAACAAGAGCGAGAGAGAGAGAGAAAATGAAAATAATTTCCTGAATGAAAGATGGGGTTCAAAATCTCAGTAGAGATTTTGTTGAGGAAATAAAAACAACTTAGAAGCTAGGAATTGGATTGTTTGGTTTTGAATAGAGGTGTAGAGTCCAGTTGGAGTAGAACTTGTACTATAAAAGGGCCTGGGAGACTGAATGATTGAGTAAACTGTGTATGCTAGCAGTGAAGAATGCTATGCAGCAGGTAGGAAGAATGGGGTGAATCTGCAGGCACTTTTGGATGAGGTCTTATTAAGTGAGACAAAGCAAGCCATGGAACAATGTATACAGTCTGACTCCATAGATAGATATATTTTAAGTTACTTTGTTTGGTGTACACTTACATACAGAAACATAAATAGTGTTTATCTTCTATCAAGGTCTGGAAAACTATACATCAAGTTTATAAACCATAGTCACCTCTGAAAAGGAATGAGGAGATGGGCAAATTGAAGACTTACGAAAGTGGAATGTTGGTTTTTATTCTGTTTCTGAATAAACTTTTAGCAATTTATATGCATATACAACTAAAAAATAAATATTGGGAAGGGATTAAGAACAGATTTTTTTGGCTATAATCTACAAAGTCCATCCTCAGTACCAGGTTTAATTTTGTTTTCCTTTTTTGTGTTTCAGACCCTGGGGATGTTGTCTTTTAACAAAAGAAGGGAGGAGGGGCTAGAAGGAGTCTTCAAAGTAATTTTTAAAATATTTTCAGCTGGCAGAAGCACAACCATAGTTTCACTTCCAGTTTCTTTTGCAAGTTTCTATTTAGGGAGCCTTAAATAATTTATCTCTTAAGAAGTATTATGCCATTTCCCTTATACTGTCTGATTCAGGAAGCTTTGGAGAAGGAAGTATAGAGTAGAAAGGAAGATGTTAAACTAAGATTCAGTTTATTTTACATTTCTTGTGTTTTTCTTGGGAAATTTATTTTACTCTGCCGCTTTATATGAAGTTAATCAGCAGATACATACTCTGGGCTGATGGCAAAACCTGGCATTTGGACATTCAGCTTGGAAAGTTAGCTCAGTGCCTTAACCAAACATTGAATTATACTCCATACCCAGCAGTTGTTCTGCAGCTGGGAGGCCAACCATCAACTTAAAACAATATTTTACAAATGTAAGAAAAAGCACATCCTGTGAAAGAAAATTTAGGTGCATCAATACAAATCTGTTACCACATTTTTATATACCTTGAATATAAACTGAATTTTTATATCCCTATTTTTTTTAAGTTTTTGTTTTTATTTATTTTTATTTATTTAATTTTATTTATTTATTTATTTGCAGTTTTTGGTTGGGGCTGGGTTAGAACCCACCACCTCCTGTATATGGGGCCGGCACCCTACTCCGTTGAGTCACAGGCACCGCCCTATATCCCTATCTTTTTTTTTTTTTGAGACAGAGCCTCAAGCTGTCGCCCTGGGTAGAGTGCCGTGGCATCACAGCTCACAGCAACCTCCAATTCCTGGGCTCAAGCGAGTCCCTTGCCTCCGCCTCCCAAGTAGCTGGGACTAGAGGCGCCCGCCACAACGCCCGGCCATTTTTTGGTTGCAGCCGTCATTGTTGTTTGGCGGGTCCGGGCTGGATTCGAACCCGCCAGCTCAGGTGTACATGGCTGGCGCCTTAGCCTGTTGAGCCACAGGCGCCGAGCCCCTATATCCCTATCTTAACAGAAGTTTCTTGTTTTATTCTAAATAACTTTTGGCTTATTCTTCCATGTGCTGGAAAGAATATAGATAAGCAAAGAGAACATAAAAATCATCCTTAAACTCCTCCCTTTCATCTCATATTAACTGATCTCTGTTAATATTTAACAGAGAGAAAGGAGAAGGATGGTGAATTGAACAACAGAGAAGAAAAAGTGGGAAATTCTGATAAATAGGGAGTAAAGAAGCAGATATAGAAAAGGAATTATTAAAGAATTCCCTATGTGGAAAATTAAGAGCAGCTGGTATACAAGAGTTGCAAAATCAGGAAAGTTCTGGTGTTTTATCCCATTTTAAAGCAAATTGTTGTCTAAGATTGATAAGAAAAAAACAGAATAATGAAATCCTTGCATGCGTGATATATGTCTCTAGTTATTAGATACTTTTAGATGTTTCACAGTGGTCTATGATGAGAAGGGAAGGCAGTTAATTTCTTTCTCACACCCATTATTTCTCAGGCATATAGTGAAGACATTAAAGATTTCTTTTGATAATTCACTTTGTCTTTCTTTAAAAACAAACACATAAACTGAAAAATTCAGTGGATTTTTTTTTTTTTTTTTTGAGACAGAGCCTCAAGCTGTCACCCTGGAGAGAGTGTTGTGGCATCACAGCTCACAGCAACCTCCAATTTCTGGGCTCAAGCGAGTCTCCTGCCTCCGCCTTCCAAGTAGCTGGGACTATAGGCGCCCGCCACAACGCCATTTTTTTGTTGTTGTTGTTGCAGCTGTCGTTGGCGGGCCTGGGCTGGATTCGAACCCGCCAGCTCAGGTGTACATGGCTGGCGCCATAGCCCGTTGAGCCACAGGCGCCGAGCCTCAGTGGAATTTTTTGAGCAAACTACAGATTCATCTCAGCTCTGAACTCTGATATAAACCTTAAAGTTGTGAGTACAGCACTGTTCCCATCACTTTCCCCCACCCTGCACCCACCTTTCCTCACTTCCTTTTTAAAAATTAAAAAATGAATGGCTTGGCACCTGTAGCTCAAGTGGCTAAGGCTTCAGCCACATACACCAGAGCTGGCAGGTTCAAATCCAGCCCGGGCCTGCCAAACAACAATGATACCTACAACCAAAAAATAGCCAAGCATTGTGGCAGGCGCCTGTAGTCCCAACTACTTAGGAGGCTGAGGCAAGCAAATCATTTAAGCCCAGGAGTTGGAGGTTGCTGTGGGCTGTGATGCCATGGCACTCTACCCAGGGTGATAGTTTGAGGCTCTGTCTCAAAAAAAAAAAAAAAACCAATGAATGAAAAATTAAAAACTAAAACTATGACCACAATAAAACCAGGGAAAGGCATATAAGCTATAGTCAACATTCAGTGACAGTACCAAAAAAAAAAAAAGAAAGAAAAGATAAAATAAATAAAATAAAAAGTTGTTGCGGTATTTATGTGGATAAACCAGAATTCTCTAATTGTATAATTTTGAATTATGCCTTACAGCTATAATTATAGCTCTTATTCCTATGTACTATTGGGAATTCAGTGATTTTCCTCCTAAAATCAAGTTTGGTACAATGTGACTATTATACTTATGTTATTAATAACATGGTTTCTTTTTTTCTTTTCTTTTTTTTTTTTTTGAGGCAGAGTCCTACTCTTGTCACCCTTACCGAGTGCCGTGGCGTTACAGCTCAGAGCAACCTCCAACTCTTGGGCTTAAGTGATTCTCTTGCCTCAGCCTCCCAAGTAGCTGGGATTACAGGCGCCCACCACAACCCCCGGCTTTTTGTTGCAGTTGTCACTGCTGTTTTAGCTGGCCGGGGCTGGGTTTGACCCCACCACCCTCAGCATATGGGGCCGGCGTCCTACCCACTGAGCCACAGGTGCCGCCCTGATTTATTTCTTAAACATGAATGGAAGAGCAAAGTAAAGTGCTTTATATTTTGTATTTATTTATTTTTTTGAGACAGAGTCTGAAGCTGTACCCCTGGGTAGAGTGCTGTGGTGTCGTAACTCACAGCAACCTCCAACTCCTCGGCTTAGGCGATTCTCTTGCCTCAGCCTCCCATGTAGCTGGCGCCACAACACCTGGCTATTTTTTGTTTTGCAGTTTGACCAGGGCTGGGTTTGAACCTGCCACCCTTGGTATATGTGGCTGGCGTCCTACTCACTGAGCCACAGGTGCCGCCCAACTAGTAAAACTTTTTCTAAAAAGATGGCTATTGCTTGTATTCTTGACCAGAGCAATTTTTTTCAGGGAGTGAATTCTTAATTTCTTTATTTTCCAGATTGCAAAAGTTGAGAAACTTAAACCATTAGAAGTGGAGCTACGTCGCCTAGAAGACCTTTCAGAATCTATCGTTAATGATTTTGCCTACATGAAGAAGAGAGAGGAGGAGATGCGTGATACTAATGGTGAGAGGAGGGCAGTTCTTTTTTCTCAACAAGTGACTCATAAGGAAGACAGATCCCCCAAGTTTAAATTCTGGTCGCGCATTTTCCTCAGTTTTGCCAAAGATAGAGGGGTTGGTATGGGAGGAAGATTTCTTCTCTATTGTTGCTGCTAAAGGTAAATAAACCTTGTTAGGTTTTCAAGAGAATAGAAATGTCTTCTATGATATGCAACTGACCATATTCTCATATTTACAGCTTATAAGAATATCCAGTTTGTACCAGTGATCTTTGTTAACATGTAGAATTATGAACTTTTAAAGAAATAACTGAAATCCTACCGTTAGATCTACAGTCAGAGTGACATTGATTAATGGCCTCCTACCTCCCACTCCCATTGTATTGCCAGCTGAGGAGGCTTACTTCCTTACTCTTATAATAATTCTGTTACTTTTGTTTTTTAGAGTCAACAAACACTCGAGTTCTGTACTTCAGCATCTTTTCAATGTTCTGCCTCATTGGACTAGCCACCTGGCAGGTCTTCTACCTGCGGCGCTTCTTCAAGGCCAAAAAGTTGATTGAGTAATGAATGAGGTGCAGTCTCCTCCCACCTGTATCTCAGCCACCATAACATCACTGGAATGTGCCTGGCTTAAGGCATCCTACCAATGGCACCATCAAGGCACATTGGAGCTTTTTGGACAGAACTGATCTCTTTTGTTGTGGGAGGACGTGGGGTACCACCTATACCCAACAAGTCAATGAGGGACTTCTTTTTAACTTGGTAGGATACGGACTGGTTTTGTAACGATAGGACTATTATTAGAGTTACCTATGATAAAAAATAGGGGTTACCTAGATAATGCCAAAGTCAGCATTTGTACTGGGTTTCCTCACATGATCTGTTAGAACCATGTTTTCTTTCCTTTCCCCACTTGCTCATCAGCTTGGGCTTCCACTGTAGTTCTTTTACCAAAATTTGTGTGACCATGTTGAACTTGTTTCATTCTGCGTGTCCTCTTTGGTTTTCTTGGGAAAACACCCTTAACTTTCTCTTGGCCCTTAGCTGAAATGTTTACATAGCTTCTTTTCATAATTTTATGTCTCTTAAAAAGGTGATGGATGGACACCTCATAAAAGTGAACTTTAAATTGTAGATAAATCTTAAAATTTCATTTTAGACAATTAAAATATT
>CAUYRH010115091.1:0-12857 GCA_963574655.1 Perodicticus potto | reverse complement strand
GGTGAGGGCAGCTCAGGGCCAGCACTCCCGTCCTTAAATCGCCCTTCCTTTTAGGGGACATGAATGGAGATTGGAGGATTATGAGCTGCTGGGCGTGGGCTTGGGGATGACAGTGATTCTCAACAGCTAGAAAAACTAGTGAAAGATTTTTCCTGGCCACGGAGGATTTTAGCTTGGAGAATTCAGGGGAATACTTAGCTCCAAATGAAAGAAGGCAGTTCTAGATGGGCAACCAAGTTGCAAACCAACCCATAGAAAAGCACACTGTCCATTAGACTGTATTCCTTTACGTCAAGATTAAAAAAAAAAATAGTATCTCCAGCTTACTCCCCTTCCTGCCACCTCTCCTTTCTAGTAGTCTCAGCCCAAACCAGCCATTTGTTTGGTTTTTAAAAGTATTTTTTATTTTTATTTATTTATTTTTTACTGATCCAACCTGAACACTGACAAATGTCTAAAATTCCTCTTTATGGCTCGGCGCCTGTGGCTCAACGGGCTGAGGCGCCAGCCACGTACACCTGAGCTGGTGGATTCGAATCCAGCCTGGGCCCGCCAAACAACAAAGATGGCTGCAACCAAAAAATGGCCGGGCGTTGTGGCGGGTGCCTGTAGTCCCAGCCACTTGGGAGGCAGAGGCAGGAGACTCACTTGAGCCCAGGAATTGGAGGTTGCTGTGAGCTGTGATGCCACAGCACTCTATCCAGGGTGACAGCTTGAGGCTCTGTCTCAAAAAAAAATAAAAAATAAAATTCCTCTTTATAAGTTTTGCTATACTTAATATTCTACAAGTTTTGACTTCTTAAGGAAATTTTCTTTAGAGAACTCTGATATTCTCCACTGTGGATTTTGTTGACCTCTTCATACTTGACATCCTGGGATCTCCTTTTATCAACATTCTGGAGACTTTTATAACATCTGTTCTACTGTACCAGATTCTGTTCTCATGTTTGATTGATAGTTTGGGCATAGAATTCTAGACTGGAAATAATTTTCGCTCAAAATTTTGGATTTTCTAGTCCGCCTTCCTTTTTTTTTTTCTGAGACAGAGTCTCACTATGTTGCCCTGGGTAGAGTACCCTGGCATCACAGCTCACAGCAACGTCAAACTCTTGGGCTTAAGTGATTCTCTTTCTTAGTCTCCCAAGTAGCTGGGACTACAGGTGCCCACCACAACCCAGCTATTTTTTTTTTTTTTTTGTTATTGTTGTTGCAGTTGTCATTGTTGTTTAGCTGGCTGGGACTAGACTTGAACCCCACAGCCTCAGTGTATACGGCTGGTGCTGTAGCCACTGTGCTGTGGTCACTGAGCTCTGACTATTTTTTGTTGTTGTTGTTGTTGTTACTGTTGTAATTGTTGTTTAGCAGGCCTGGGCTGGGTTTGAACCTGCCAGCCTCGGTGTATGTGCCCAGTGCCCTACCCACTGAGCTATGGGCACCGCCCAATTTCTAGTTTTCATTGTTTTTTGCTGAAATCCAAACTTCTCATTTTTGACCCTTAGGAAGTGCCTGATTTTTCTCTTTGCAAGTGTATGTAATATTTTCTTCCATTTGTTGTTTAGAAATCTCATGATGATGTACCTTGAATATGTTTCTTTGCAGTCATATGCTGGGTTTAGTGCCCTTTGATTCTGTGAAATTAAAAAAATATTGTTGATTATTTCATTTCCTCTGTTTTTCTGTTCTCTCTGGACCTCTCATTATTTAGATATTTGAAATCCTGGACTGGTTCTCTATTTTTTTTTTTTTTTTGGTAGAGTCAGAGTCTCACTTTATCACCCTTGGTAGAGTGCCATGGTGTCACACACCTCACAGCAACTTTCATTTCCTGGGCTTAGACGATTCTCTTGCCTCAGCCTCCTGAGAAGCTAGGACTACAGGCACCCACCACAACGCCCAGCTATTTTTTTGTTGCAGTTTGGCCAGGGCTGGGTTTGAACCCACCACCCTCGGTATATGGGGCCAGCGCCCCACTCACCGAGCCACAGGTGCTGCCCTGGTTCTCTATTTTTTTTTTAAATCTTTTTTTTGTTCTATTTTTATTTTTGGATAAATTATTAAATTATAATAAATTTAATATTAAATTTATTTATTTATTTATTATTTTTACATATACATGTGTTTATCAGGTTTCCACTTTTTGCCTTCACAGAATTAAAAAGGCTTAATATTTAGTAACAATAACAGTGTTTAAGATAAGGACTAGAAACAAAAACCTCGAAAAAAATGAAAGAAGATAAATACATTCAGAAAAGAAATCAGATGATTACTGCATCGAAATATTAAGCAATATTAATAACAATAATGCAAAGAAAGTAACATTCACATTGTCAAATAAGAATATGTCCATTATAGAATGCTTTAAATCTGAGGCTCAGTATGGAGTCATCAGGTAACTTATTTTTTTTAAATTATATTTTTTATATAAATACATAAAATTTATATAAATTATAATTTTTTTTAAAAAATTTATTATTATTTACATTTTACCTTTTGAAAGCCAGAACACAACAAATTTCACTTTCTGGAAAGTCATCTTATTAGACTTCACATCTTTTTTTTTTTGCAGTTTTTTGGCCAGGGCCAGGTTTGAACCCACCACCTCTGGTATATGGGGCTGGTGCCCTACTCCTTGAGCCACAGGCGCCACCCAGTCATCTTATTAGAAATACATGAAGTGTACTTAGTACAAGGAAATAAATTTCTTGGTACCACCAGTGAGATGGACATAATGTTCTCATCAGTTCCCTTAAGTGAGGGTTTTGTCAAATTTCCCTCCTAACCTCTACTGAGATGATTTCAATCCAGGGAGGTTTGAGTAAACTTTTTACAGTAATTATAGTGAAGAAGCTGACCTTTAACATTTGGGTCTTCCCAAGTAAACCCAGAGAAAACTATTTTGTCCCGATGGGCCCCAACTTCACTGGTGACTAAGCATTGGCAGCTCTTTACCAGCAGGTAGGGAAAGACCACAGCAGCAGTTACAGGCCCAAGCCCACTGTCATCTGAACCTCAGTCACTGACCAGAAAAAATTTCCATATTCAGATTAGATATGTGACATGAAAGAACAAACCTAAATCCATATACCTCTTGGTCAATCCGAGGTTCTGCTTCTACAGATTATGCTTATAGTTCTTAGCCTTATATTTATAAATATGTGTAAACATGTTGAACTTAGAGCTTCTAAAGCTGTTACTGAAATTTCTAGTGGACAGTTTTTACTAACAACTGCTCGTCATGACATGTGCCTTATGAATAGTGTGTCTCTTGGAAGAGACAACAGAGTGCAACACTGGGTTTCCTACAGCTGTGCTCTGTGTTCAGAAAGCAGATTTTCAAATAGCTTGTAAATATGATTTACATGTTGAAACCAGTGTCATAAGGAAACCATCCGTGATACAAAAACAATGATCAGTTTAAGTTACCAAGAAGATAACGGAACTAGTATCCATTGGAGCCTCTTCTTCCTTTTTACTCATTTGAGGACTCCTTTTCATATGTCAAGGATAAGAATTCAGGCAGGTTCCCAGAGAGGCAAACATGACCCAGTCATTTGAAAATACCTCATTAGTACTAATCAAAACTTCCAGAATCGGATTGTGCTGAACTCAGAACGTTCACCCTGAGGACTTACGAAATGCAACCCCAGCTTGCAGCAGATGCTGCCAATGCCCACTGGCAAGCAGTTCTGCTGCACACAGCAGCTTCAGCCCTGGTCAGTGGCACTATTGCCAGAGCCCACAGGGACAAGGAAAGGAGAAGCTTATTTCATTGTGCTCTTTATGACCCAGAAAAGGTCCTGGATGGCTTGGAGGACCCGAGGGATGAACACTGGATAGGAGGAATGAGTGTGAAACAATAACAGGGTAGAGGTGAAGAACCTGGATTCTCTTCCAAAAGAAGAGGCAGAAGCTCCAAGAGGCAACAAAGAACCAATAGACTAGACCTTGTCACAAACAAGATTAACAGGAAGACAGCTTTGGCAAGGGCCCAAAGGAAAGGAGGGCTCTGACCTGGGGCCCTCTGGCAGAAGTGACTCTGTTCCACAGCCACAGATCATTTCCAGGTCTGTTGTATAGTTAGGAGTCAAAGGTTTCACATTTAACACTTAATGGAAGCTCTGTAACATGAGACGCATGGCAGAGACTCTGCTCACTGGTCAATGATGGAATGCTGCAACACCTGATTCATCCTGTCTTCTTCATCAACGTCATAATCCATAAAAGTGTCATAAGAAAACTGGTGCCATCACTGGATGTGTTCTATGAAGTTGGTGCTGCAGTAGTTGGGATCTCCCCAGGGCATCGAGACACATATCAAACAAACCACACATTTGGTGTCCTTACTGTGGGATAGTTTGCAATGTTCCACAAGTCCTTCCTGGTTAAAATTCTTCTCAGGACAGTAAGGACAAGGAAAGGTATGATGATTTGGGACATTCCTTGGCTGAAGTGACACATCCTTAGTGGTGGCTTTCATACCTTCCATGATATAATTCTGGTATTTAGAACAGGTAGCCAAGTGGGCCCTGATCTTGAATAACAAGAAATTCTTACAGCAGCCATGGCAAGAAGTCTCTGTGCTCTGGATATGTAGCTCAAGCTCCTCGGCTTGGACACCAGTTGCCAGAGCTCTGTGATAGACTCCATAGATAGGTTTCTTTGGCTGCAGACATTCCTGCAGGCATGCAGAGCAAAAGACATGTCCGCAGGGCACCTGCACAGCTTTTCATACACCTCTAAGCGCACTGGACACGTTAAGTGACCTAGGGGGTTGGCTTCTGATTGCGGCCCTGGCCCTGCAGCTGCATGCTGCCCTCAAGCTCCTGCTGTTGCGCCGCCATCTTGCTGCTCCTCTCTTTACTATTGTCTATCTGTTGGCTTTTTGTTCTGCTTTTTGAAAGGTTTCCTTAATTTATTTTCTAACCTTTCTATTTTTCTTTTCCTTTGGGCTTTTCAGTTTCTAAAAACTTTTTTCTCTGAATGTTATTTTATTGTAACATCCTCTTCTTATATTATGGACGTTCCTTTTAAATTATGGACATAATATCTTCTGTTATACAAGGATATTGATTGTTTTTTAAGTTTTCTTTTAAATTCGTACTCTGTTTATTCCAAGTTGTTTTTTTCTGTTTGCTTATATGTTGGAACCATGCATCCAAAGGCTGGTGATCTTTGGTTGTCTGCTCATATTTGAGATAGTGAACTAAAAAGCTGTTCAGAAGTTTGGAGACTAAGGATGAAACTAGTTGACTATGAACTATTGATTGTAGGGCAGTAGTTCTCAGCAGAGGTGATTTTGGGATCCCTATCCTCAGACATTTTGGAAATATCTGGAAACACTTTTGTTTATCACAACCTGAGGGGGGTGTTATTAATATCAAGTGGATAGAGAAGCCAGGGATGCTTTTAAATATCCTATAATGAAGAGTACAACCTCTTAATAAAGAATTATCTGATCCTAAGGTCAGTGTTACTCTGTTATAGGGGGATCTGACTGGGATGTTTGTTACTCTTGATAACACTACTTTTAGGTACTTTGTTCTTTTGAGATGATTAGAGTGTTCAATGGGACGATTCTAATATTCCTCTCAGAGGGTATAGGGTTGATTTATGGAGTGAGTGGGGACCCAGGTGTTTAATTGAAGAAGAATTAGAGTTTCAATTATTCTGTGGAAATAGTATTATAACACTCTTCTAATTTTCATATCCTTACCCTCTACTGTGTTTAGTGCTCCCTAATCCAGAGCCCTTTTGCTTAACCCTCCCTGATGAATTTGCAGACTTCTGCTACAATGAAAGAGGGTCAGTATCTGGATGCATGAAGTGGTTGAGGGGGAAATCTAGGTATCTAACTACTACTTAAACTGACTTTTAACCAATTCTTTGATTTTAGTTTTTTCTTTACTCCCACTCTTAGAAGAATCTGGTACCACTTACATAAGAACATTTGGCGCTTTCTCATGTTATGAATTTGATTGCTTTCCCCATTCTGGATTAGGATTTTGCCTTTCCAGGTCTACTAAGTTCATTGGCTTTCCAGTTTTCAAGAGTTTATTGCAGTTGTTTCCTTTCATTATCTTTTTGTTATTATAGGATTATGATATTTAAAAAATTCCTATAGATTTAATAGGGGTTTTGAAGGCTGTTCAATTTGCCATCTTTACCTGAAAGTTTCCAACTTTATTTTGAGTTTGTCCATCTCTTTTCATTTCTTTTTCTCCACCTATGTACACATCACTGTGTGTCCCTTAATAAGTAATTGTAATTATTATTATTTTTAATAGTTTTATTTTTTCACCTTCATACTAAATATAAAAGTGAGGTACTGTGCTCGCTTCAGCAGCACATATACTGAAATTGGAATGATACAGAAAAGATTAGCATGGCCTCTGCACAAGGATGACATGCAAATTCATGAAGTGTTCCATATTTTTGAGATAATCAGTTAAAAAAAAAAAAGTGAGGTACTGACCATCACAGTTCTGATTTTGGATGTGTACTTACTTTTATTAATGAGTTTTATATTTCCATATAGTTTTGCATTACTAATTACCATCCTTTTCTTTTGGCTTTAAAAACTCTTTTTGGCATTTCTTGTGAGACAGGTCTAATTGTGATGAACTCCTTCAGCTTTTGTTTATGTAGCTTTTGTTTATCTTTCCATTTCTAAAGGACAGATTCACTTGGTATATAGTATTATTGCTTGGCAGGGTTTTTTTTTTTTTTTACCGCTAGCGCTTTAAATATATCATTTCACTCTCTGCTGACCTATAAGATCTGTGCTAAGAAATTTGATGCTAGCCTTATTTTGAACTCCCTTATGTTATTTGCTTCTTTTGTTTTGCAGTTTTCAGAATCCTTGTTTGTTCTTCATATATGACAGTTTTATTATAATACAGGGTGGCCATAAAGTTCATGTGTAGACAACTATTTTAAATTGCACATGAACTTTATGGCCACCCTGTACATCTTGGTGTAGTCTTGGTTTAATCGAATTTTATTGAACACCTTTTGCCTTCCTGTGGCTGGAGATTTATATATTTTTCCAAACTTGGAATGTTTTCTGCTCTTATTTCGTTAAGTAAGCTTTAAACCCCTTTATCTTTCTGTTCTCCTGCACAAACTATGATAACTTAAACACTTTCTATTTTAATATTGTCCCATAAAACCTTTAAGCTTTCCTCCTTTTTAAAATTCTTTCTTCTCCTCTGACTGTATATTTTCAAAACTGTCTTAGAATTCACAGATTCTTTCTTCTGCTTGATTAATTATGTTGTGATGCTTTCTATTGCATTTTTCATTTATTTCATTATATTTTTCAGTTTCAGATTTCCATTTGATTTTTTTTAAGTAATTTCATTTGATTTTTTTTAAGTAATTTTTTTTTTATTGTTGAATCATAGCTGAGTACATTAGTGCAATCAAGGGGTACAATGTGCTGGTTTCATATACAATCTGAAACAAGTAATGTCTTTATAAAATTCTAGTTTGGATCAGTTATTGTTTTCCTGATTCTGTTGAATTTTTTTCTATGTATATTCTTGAAATTCACTGAAATTTCTCAAAATAATTAATTTGAATTCTTTATCAGGTAGTGAGTGTATCTTTATTCTTTGGGGTCAGCTACTGATGGGAGCTAATTGTGTCTCTTTGGTTTTTTGTTGCTTTATGTTGATGTTTGTGCATTTGAAGAAATAAAGACTTATTCTAGTCTTGCAGATTAGTTTTTTCTGGGAAGTCCCTTTACCAGTCAGCTCATCCAGAGATTCTGGACAGGCCATTTGGCATTGTCCAAAAGCTGAAAGCAGGGGGCAGGTGCAATGGCTTACCCCTGTAAGCTTAGCACTCTGGGAGGCTGAGGTGGGTGGATTGCCTGAGTTCACAGGTTCCAGACCAGACTGAGCCAGAGTGAGACCTTGTCTCTAAAAAAGCTGGGCATTGTGGCGACATCTGTAGTCCCAGCTACTTGGGAAGCTGAGGCAAGATAATCGCTTGAGCCCAAGAGTTAGAGGTTGCTGTGAGCTATGATGTCACAGCGTGTAAAGTGAGACTCTGTCTCTAAAACAAGAAAACAAAAAACAACAACAAAAACAAAAAGCTGAAGAAAGTGTCAAAGATTTTATTTTTACTCATTCACTAGCCTATTTCTCTGCTATGTAGCATGTAGAGATCCATACCATCTTTAAAAATCCTAGATTTTAAAATCAAATTATTTTCCTTCAATTGTCCATTGTCAATTAAGTTACCTTACAGAATAAGGTAACTTTTTATTTTCTCTAAATAAAATGTCTCTATAGTTGAGATTGTCCTGCTACTCTGTTGAAGTCTCATTTTTTTCTTTGAGAGCTATGGAAGTTGATAATGTCTTAGAGTTGTTTTGAGAATCAAGCGTTATAACTTTGACATACTTTGAAATGTGCTATTTAAATGTAAGATAATATTCTGAACCATCAGATGAACTTTGTAAATGAAATATCTGTTTGGGACATTACATTAATATATTTCTAAAAATGTAATTTTATGTATGAAGTTATGTTTTCCCCCCAAGTACTGAGAATGTTTAGAAGAGTAATTGTTTGGATTCTAATTCTGTAAGTAAAATTTTCCCTTTTGCAACTTCCTTATAGTTTTATACTTTTATAACTAAGGAATTTATATCTGTATTAGCTTATTAGTCTATTATCTTTCTAAATTGAGAAGTATGGAATGAACCTTATGTGCTTCATTAGGCTATTATTTTAATTTCAGTGTAACTTTAAATAGCTTTAAATATATTAAACAAGCAGATTATATTTGACCTAGCAAATAGTTTAATCTTTTGGTCATCCACTCTGTTTTTTATATTTTTTTTTAAATTGTTGGGGATTCATTGAAAGTACAAAGAACCAGATTACATTGATTGCATTTGTTAGGTAAAGTCCCTCTTATAACTGTGTACTGCCCCCAAAAGGTGTTTTACACACTGTGACTCTCACCTGCTCCCTCCTTCCTGCTCTCTGCTTTTCATGTTTGTTTTATATGTTTAAGCAACTGGTAATTTCTTCACTAGCTTTCAGGTGGATTTAGTTGTTATTCTTGAGTCATTGTACCTGTTAATGAAATAACTAAATGTGTTTCTTTTACATAGCAATTATGGAAGGGTCAGCCTTGGATGAAACTACTTCAGGCAGAAAGTTATCAAATACAGCAGAATGCTATGTACAATGT
The DNA here is from genome assembly GCA_963574655.1 of Perodicticus potto. Lineage (NCBI taxonomy): Eukaryota > Metazoa > Chordata > Mammalia > Primates > Lorisidae > Perodicticus > Perodicticus potto. Next base: position 3,650 of record CAUYRH010115091.1, on the reverse strand, counting down.
AAGAAGAAAAACAGTTTTTTCCCCCGACCCTCTGAACCTTCAATATCCAGAAAATTAAATAAAAAATGCCACCAGTATTATAGCAAAATTATGGAGAAGAATGATGACCTGGAATTTAAAAGACCAAAAAGTACTTGGCAAGAAAGAGAATTCCTGGATGGGGCCAAAAGCATTAATGTAGGATTCCAAGAACCATATTCAAAGAATGGCATAAACATTAAAAGACATTCGGATAAGGGTGAAATTCATGACTCAAAGTCTAAACTACAAAACTTGAAGAGTCTAACAAGTGTCAGTAAGTCTCTGCATAAAAGTGATATTTCTGGTATCTCAGAACTTAAGAAACCAGCTGTGAGAAGGCATTCCAGCGTCCTAAAGCAGGTTTCAACTAAGGAAAAAACTGCAATTAATACTCTGGGTCAGTATCATATATGTAAGTCAGAATCCAGGTTCTTGAGTTCTTAACTCATCATAGAAATGGCAGAATGAATCATTTATTTATTTATTCATTTTTATAATAGGAAACCTGCTATAATTTCCAAATTCAAGGGTGACACCTCTGAGGAAGTGACTTTGAGCTGAGATTAAAGTACAAGCTGATTTTTTTAAATAAATGAATCATTTATTTAATAGTTATCAGCATTTTAATTGCCAATATCCTGGGTAATCACCACATTTGATAACATTGGCCAATGGACAAATACTGTAGTTTTGATGGTAATTCCTTTCTAGATGCTCCGTTTTGGGAGAGCGTAACTTTTTCTGAGAAGCTTATTCAGTGATTAATTGGAGTCATTCAGGTTCCCTAGAAACTAGAGGGTCTGCTTTCTTTTGGAATTGCTTATTTTATAATTCATTTACACAAGTAGGTAGGATATCTATGTGAAATTTTTGCCTAGAGTTTCATAATTTAAATAGGTAATACTCAAGAGTACTTCACGTATTATCTCTTATGGATAGAGAATATAAAAAGAAAATAACACTACGTCTAGATCTCCAAGGATTTATGATCTCTCTCAAAGATGAGCAATGGCTTCTTCTTTTTTTTTTTTTTTGCAGTTTTTGGCCAGTGCTGGACTTGAACCCACCAACCCTGGTATATGGGGCCGGCGCCCTAATCCTTGAGCCACAGGGGCCACCTGAGCAATGGCTTCTTAACCAATATTTGATTTTTCCCCTTCTGTGCTATATATAGAACTTAATTAAATACTCCTTCCTGTAGTCCTCTGCTGAAGTTACTTAAATCATATCTATTCTCTTCAGGGAAACTTACCTTTGTATTAGATTTAGTATTGAATGTAATAGTTAAAATGAGTGCTTAGTGAAAAATTAGTGATTCATACACTAAATGCATAATTCAAGTAACTCAGTTTAAAAAGAAATATGACTGTTAAGGAGGCACAATGATCATTTTTTTCTGTATGAGGTTTTATTATTATCCCCACTTTATAGGTAATAAGACTGAAAGTCAGAGGGGGTGTTTGTTTCTATTTTTGTTTTTAGTTACTTTGTTTCCAATGTCACAAAATGGAAGAGGCCCCAGGCATGATCTGAGCCCACACTCTGGTCTCCTGATGTCCAAAGCAGCCACATCCAGGGGAAACAAGTCTATTCACTGGCAGCCTTATTTGACTCAGCACTGCTGTTTATGCCCACAGTATCCACAAAAATGTTATCTTAGTCCTGACATCAATGCTTACAAATAAAATTTAGCCCTCATTAAAAACACATTAGCTGAGGCCACAGCTAATGTGTTACAGCGTTAATTTTTATGGAGAAGAATATACTGGCAAGGGAGTACCTTTTTTGGAATAAGCTTTTTAGAGGGAGGCCTGGTGTTACCCAACTCTGATCATAAGACATTTTAGCCTGTGGTTGCAGCTTTACTTATGGGGCCCAGGATGTAATTTTCATATGGCAGTTTGTTTTGCCACCATGCTACATCACAGGCTTGGCAATTATATTTTATTAACAGGGAAACATAAGCCATAAATCATTGGTCAAAAACAGGTTGTTAATTGGTTTGGTTAAAGCATCTGCTGTTGGTGGGGTGTGGACCACAAATTGATGTATGTTTGGCCTCACATCTTGCTCACATGGCCCGTTAAAAGCAATGCTGCTAACAATTTTCACTAATACCTATTTATTGAGCTAGTTTTCTTTGTGACACTGTAAGTACGTTATCCTCAAAGCAACCCTAAAAGGAATTGAATTCTAAAATGGTGAAATGGCTAGCTGCAAGTTCACACAATGTGAAAGTGGCAGAAATTAGATGTAATTTATATTTTTGCTAATTTAGTGTTAGAACTAAAATCCATCTCATTACTGGTGTTTTGTTTTTGAATATATTTAATGATTATTAACATACTACTTTATTTTTAGTGTTATCTGATATTATTAAAGCCATTGATAAAGATGAAACTGTTGATTATGAGGATCTAAATACTTGTCTTCAAAATTTTGGAATTTACCTTTCTAAGGAAGAATTTGAGAAGATTGCAAAAGTTGATGGTAAGTTATACATTTTTAGGCAAACTAGGCTGAAAGGGTTAGTTTGCTATTTTTTCTCTCAGAATAATGATTTTATTGTTTTTATTAGAAAAAAGTTTTAAATTTAAACCAACACTGAAAAGCACAGAAATACTCAAGAACAACAAAATGCTCAAAAGCCCATTAACAAGAAATAACTAGTACTAATAGTCTTTTCAGACATAGACAAAAATGGAAACAACAAAAAAGCAGAGATTTTGTAATCTTACTATCCGAGAAGGTAGACATCAGGACAAAAGGTAAATGCAGCAAAGAATTATTTTTTATGTCAAAGCCCACACTTCACAATAAAGTTATACCAATTTTGAGTATCTATGCACTTTTAACCTAGCAGCAATTTTCCTAAAGGGAAAAGATGGAAGTGGGATAGGCAACTGAATAGAATTATGGGTGAGATAAGAATGTTCATCAGTTGATAATTATTGATGTTAGGGATACTGTATGATTATTCATTACAATATTCCTTCTACTTTGCATATATTTTTCATAATAAAAATTAAGAAAGGAATAAATCCAAGTTGTATAAAACCTACATGGAGAAAATTATAAGACTTTGTTAACACATTAAGAAAACCTAGATTAATGGTACCATATCCCATGTCAATGGATTCAGAGACCCAAGATTGTCAACGCCATAATTAATTAATGTATCTAAAGCAATTCTAATTATTTTTTTTTATTTTTTTTTAAATACATGTATTTTATTATTCTTCATTACATTATTTCCCCCCCCCCACCCGTCCGTGATAAGACAGAATTGATTTACAGAAAAGAATACAGAAAACACCAAAGCTCCTGGTAGTGGGAGAAATTTCAAGTAGGGAGAGAGAAGCTCTCTCCGTTCCTCTCCCGGTCTTTCCCCGTCTCCTCCTTTAGGCCTCTAGCCTCAGGGTATATACAGGTGTATGGGTTCCTTGGCCAGGAAACAAATGAATGCAGTCCCTTCTGCCTGGGGGAAGGTGAATGAGTGCATCAATGAATGGACACAGTCCATCCATGGAATTCAGGCCTAGGAAATTCACAAGAAACTGACCTAGGCATAGGAAATGGGGGTTCCATATTTAGTCCCAAGTGTAAAGTGAAGGAGACACCAAGGCACA
>CAUYRH010115085.1:0-107838 GCA_963574655.1 Perodicticus potto | reverse complement strand
CGCCAGCCACGTACACCTGAGCTGGCGGGTTTGAATCCAGCCCCGGACCGCCAAACAACGACGGCTGCAACCAAAAAATGGCTGGGCGTTGTGGCGGGCGCCTGTAGTCCCAGCTACTTGGGAAGCGGAGGCAGGAGACTCGCTTGAGCCCAGGAATTGGAAGTTGGTGTGAGCTGTGATGCCACAGCACTCTACCCAGGGTGACAGCTTGAGGCTCTGTCTCAAAAAAAAAAAATTTAACCCTCTGGGCCAGGTGCTGTGGCTCATGCCTGTGATCCTAATACCCTAGCACTCTAGAGGCCAAGGCAGATAGACTGCCCGAGCTCAGGAGTTCAAGACCAGCCTGAGCAAGTGTGAGCCCCATCTCTTATTTTTATTGCAGTTTGGCCGGGGCCAGGTTTGAACCCACCACTCTTGGTATATGGGGCCAGCACCCTACTCACTGAGCCACAAGGGCTGCCTGAGACCTTGTCTCTTAAAAAAATAAATAACTGGGCATTGTGGCAGGTGCCTCTAATAGTCCCAGATATTCAGGAGGCTGAGGCAAGAGAATCGCTTGAACCTCAGAGTTTGAGTTGGAGGTTGCTGTAAGCTGTAACACCATAGCACTCAACCCTAGGGCAACTGACCAAGACTATGTCTCAAAAAAAAAAAAAAAATTTCTCCTTTCTTCATAGCCCAGCTCAAAACCCTATCACTTCCACTGACAGACTATCCCAATTGCTAAAAGGAGATTGCTTATCACGGAAAGGAGGAAGAATAGTCTCTTCCAAAAGGTAAAGAAATTCATCCATTCATTTATCTATTCATTACCTAAGTCGCAAACATGGCGTCAGTATATAGTGAAAAGCGAGCAAGATGACAGAGACCCTAACTTTATGGAGCTTATACATACTCACACACAATGTTTCCATTTTGAGAGGTCCCAGTAGGGCCTTTCCTATCAGGAATAGGTCTATGGATTCTAGATTTGAAGTCCTCCTTTGTTTGCTGCACAGTCATACTCTAACTTCCCCAGGGAACCTCGTTCAGACAAAGTATACTGCTTGCTCATCTCTTCTCAGCTTTATTCCAGACTGACTACATTACCTCAGTATTCTTTCTCTGCTGCTCTGCTAAATATCTTCTTAGTCGCATGATCTTTCCAGCATTTTCTACTCTTTTTATTTTTTTATACTAACTATTCTACTAATTAAATATCTTCCTTCTACTTTTTTTTTTTTGAGACAGAGTTTCACTTTGTCACTCCTTGGTAGAGTGGCGTGGCTTCGTATCTCACAGCAACCTCAAACTTCTGGGCTTAAGAGATTCTCTTGCCACAGCCTCCCCAGTTGCTAGGACTATATGCTCCCACCACAACTCCTGGCTATTTTTAAGAGATGGGGGGTCTCACTCTGGCTCAGGTTGGTCTTGAACCTATGCGCTCAGGCAATCCACCTGCCTTGGCCTCCCAAGTGCTGTGATTACAGGCGTGAGCCACCACACCCAGCTTCCTTCTATTTTTAACTCTACCACATGATGGAGACGCTTCTTGGCTCCCCAGGATTAGCATATCTGGGGAAAGGATGAAGACTCACCATGGCGTTTGTCTGCCTCTCTCGTTCTCGCCGAATCTCACTCTCAATGGATTCACGGATGGCCAGCTTACAAGCACGTTGGCAAATCTCTGTCAGGTCAGCTCCAGAGAAACCATTAGTCATCTTAGCCAGGAACTCCAAATCCACATCCTACAAGGCAACAGAGCTATCTTAGCATTTAGCTTCTCCTCCTGATAGACAGATCTTTGAGCCACCCAAGCATTCCCCTAACACTCTACCTTGCCCCATCTTCTGCTGTCCCATTTTATTCTTGACTGATTCTAGTTTATCCTAATACTCTTGACTTGTCCACCTTTCCTTTAGTCCTAACCCCAGAAATCTCCAATGGAACATTACCCAGGAACCAAAGAACACTCTACACCAGCTTGAGGACTCACAGAAGTCCCCATGGCTCATGATCTTGCCACCTACCTTGGCAACTGGAGACTTGCGCAGGTTGGCCTTCAGGATGGCAACACGAGACTTTTCATCAGGAAGTGGGATGTAGATGAGCTGATCAAGGCGACCAGGCCTTAGGATGGCAGGATCAATTATGTCAGGCCGGTTGGTAGCGCCAATGATGAACACATTCTTTTTTGTGGACATGCCATCCATTTCTGTCAGGATCTGGTTAATGACTCGGTCAGCAGCCCCACCACCATCTCCAATGTTACCTCCACGAGCCTTGGCAATCGAATCTAGCTCATCAAAGAATAGCACACAGGGGGCAGCTTGGCGGGCCTGTGGGAGAGACAGATTGACTCAAACACTAAGAATACCAGGTTTCCTTTCCTCAAAAGGAAAGAGAAAGTTACCCTCACTTAACAATAAGATTGTTTCAACTATCCTAAAGAAACAAACTTCCCTAGGCAAGTGGATACCCCAGCCTCTTGTAGCTCACCTTGTCGAAGATTTCTCTGACATTGGCTTCAGACTCCCCAAACCACATAGTGAGCAGCTCAGGACCCTTGATGGAGATAAAGTTGGCCTGGCATTCATTAGCAATGGCTTTGGCCAACAAGGTTTTCCCACAGCCAGGAGGTCCATAGAACAGAACTCCCTTGGAAGGTGTCATGCCAAACTTGAGGAATTTATCTGGGTGCTCCACAGGATACTAGGAGGAAATGCAAAGATGGTTCAAAGCTATCTCCATATTATTGAAGCCCATATTATTAAGGACACAGAAGCATCCCTTTCATCACATTGTGATGTACCCAATGGTATAAGATCCAGGTTCTTTAGGTGCAAGCTCCTTAGTGCCTCAGAGTTGAGAAAAGCAGGTTCCTAAGTCATGCTCTCACAATTCTTACAGGAAATATGTTGTCACTGAGACTACCCAGGCCAATGACAATGTACTGGGCCAGTGACTCACCCTAGACCAAGTTACCCTACCTGGACCAGCTCCTGAAGCTCACGTTTGACATCCTCCAGGCCCCCAATGTCTTCCCAGGTCACCTGTGGCACCTCTACTACTGTTTCCCGAAGTGCTGATGGGTTACTCTGGCTCAAGGCCCACTGAAAAAGGAGGAAAAAGCACAGGTAAGGTTTAATGGGGGAGGGATCAAAGTGTGTGCACCTAAAGTGGGGGTGTGGTCTTTACCCGGAAGTCATCCATAGTAACTGCCAGAGAGTTCATGACCTCAGCATCAATGGTCTCATCCTCTAGGTCAATGAGATCCATCTTCTTGCGGATGGCCTGCAGAGCAGCCTCTGAGCAGAGGGCTGCTAAATCAGCACCCACATGCCCATGAGTTTCATTGGCTACCTGCAGAGAGAAGATCTAATTACTATGCTTCCTCTAAGACTTTATGAGGCTCAAAAACAACAGAATCCAAGCCCTTTCCCCCGACTCCTATCTCTGGGTCTTCCCATTTCCTCAAACACATACTAGCAGTCCCTTCACTGGATGGGTTTAAGTACTCAACCCTGAACCTGGGACCTGGAAGTAAAGCTGCCCCAATGATTCTGCTTTACTCTAATACATCAACTGAGAAAAACGCCAACTCCACATTCCTGGATTCAATCTCAGATCATTTCCTTTCCCCTGTCCAAGAATCAAAGCCAACCTCCTCACATGTTAAGCTTACATCCCTAGCTGGTTCCCTGCAACTACCTAGAAATACAGATAGTTAGCCAGTCAGCCCTCACTGCCACTCTACCTGTTCCAGGTCCACATCATCTGCCAGCTTCATGTTCTTGGTATGAATCTGAAGGATTTCCAAGCGTCCTGTTGCATCAGGGATTCCAATATCTACCTCCCTATCAAAGCGACCTGTAGAACAGTAGGTAAACATAAATAGGGCTCATTTATGGTCCAGAGTTAAGGGAAAAGCCTAAAGTAATCAAACATCTCAGTTAGCTCAGCATTTTCCTACTGTTAACATTAAAGTCCCATGTCCTGGGAAACTCCATAGTCTCAAGAAAACCAGGATGGGTGGTCACTCTGGACAGGACATAGAATAAAGGAAAAGGATAGCCCCTGACACTGCAGCTTCAAGAAATCCTCAGGAGTAGGTGACTTAGATGAAGGACACAGGAGGGATCAAACTGTAATCTCTCCTATGAGCAAGGACAAGATTGTGAGAAACATGGGGTCCTCACCAAATCGTCGTAGGGCGGGGTCAATGCTATTGGGTCTGTTGGTTGCTGCCATGACAATCACATGTGCTCTCTGCTTCAGGCCATCCATAAGAGTCAACAACTGTGATACAATACGCCGCTCCACCTCCCCATGAGTCTGTTAGAATAGGATGTCTGGTCAGAAGTGAAGCTGGGACCTTCAAACCCCCCACCGTCCCCTCAGGTAAGCACCTACTTTCTCTCTTTTGGGAGCGATGGCATCCAGCTCATCAATGAAGATGATAGCAGGTGCATTCTTCTCCGCCTCCTCAAAGGCTTTACGAAGGTTGCTCTCAGACTCACCAGCCAACTTGCTCATTATCTCAGGACCTGAAAGGATATAAAATGGATGTAACAAACTATATCCTTTCCCAATCCCAAAAGAAACCAGTTGTCTGTTTGCCATCCCAGAAACAGGTTCTGCTAACTTCCATCTACCTTCTCAGAGCCTCTACCAGCCATTAACCCAAAATAACCACCAGGCCAGGCCGGAAAGAAGTCAAGAGACTCAGTACACTTTTCTCACAATGGAACTGACAGTGTGAAGGTGATAGGAGATGCTCTAGGATCTCTGGCGAGAGTAGGACACAGAAGTAGCACCCCAATTGGACCTTTATCCCAGTTAAACAACATTCTCAAAGAAGCAGTGATTTCAGGCCATCTTCCTTAAACTCTCTCGAATCAAGAGAGAGCATGTAGGATTACTCATTCTACCTTGCTCCCCCTAAACACCTTCACTTGTCCACAGCCTTTCCCAAGGAAGACAGGACAGGAAGCAGGATTATAACTAAGTTTCCCTTGTTGCCCATCTGCCTGTAACATACCCAGCAGAAGCAAGACAGATACTAAAGTGTGCACAAGGTCACTGGTACAAATGGATTTGTCTATGAGGTCTCTAGCGCATGAGCCTAGCTAAGAAATAGGTCTAACCAGACACAAGATAAATCAAGTCTCTTACCATTGATCAAGAAGAAAAAGGCTCCAGTCTCATTTGCCACAGCTCGAGCAATCAGAGTCTTCCCTGTCCCAGGAGGTCCGTAAAGCAAGATTCCCCGAGGAGGCTGAGGCCAACGCAGAAGTGTGATTAGGTTCAAACTCCCAACTTCCCCCAATCCCTCTCACTCTAAAGTGACCTGACTAAGGCTCTAGAGAGGATGAGAATCAGAGCTCAACACTAACACCACTAAAAGTGAGCCCTCAAACATGAATGCTAAGAGGTAGTTTAGTCCAAGCCATACTCACTACTAATAGGGAAAACACTACTACAAACCTGGCAACATGTATGATTACCACTTGCAAAGGAAATTAAGGGCAGAGAAACTACTCTAAGAAACTATTCTTAGTTTGAAGATCCCAAGATTAGGGCTCAATTTTAGATAAACTCAAAGAGTCAAAGACGAGTTAAACCATTTAAGAAGTCAAGGTCTACTCTCTTCATTGCCAGAGGCTCACTTACTGCATTAACCACAGTCTTCCAGTATTTACTTCACGTTGGAATGCTTTTTCTTACAATCACAAGTTTTTTCCTTTGAAGTTAACCTTTTCTATGGGCTCATCCACAGGCAAGACAATGAAACTGCCCACACAGAAGAGGAAATTATTTGTATGACACACACTAAGGAAAGGAGTAATTTCATCTTCAGTGTGTCCCATGTTATAAAAAAAGGTCAGAACAGCAACTGTCAAATGTTTTAGACTCAGGATCCTCTATACTCTGCAAATTTCCTTAACTTCTACTTCTATTTGATGGCACTACTCCGGATAGGTTGGCAAACCATGATGATACTTGTTTTTATAGACAAGAATGATTTTTATATTTTTAAAGAAATATAAAAAAAATTCAACAGAAAATGTAATTAGCCTGCTCTGTTCTAGACCACTAGTAGCCTTAACAAATTTAGAGGCTTCTATAAACACAAAGAATAGACTATCCCTTTAATCCAAGGCAATAGTGAATGAAGGCCATGTATGAAAATAATCTCAGGATTAGACCCTGAGTAGTCATTAATCACCACCCTAGAAGAGATCCCAGAGCTTAGGATGCTCACCTTCACACCAATTGCTTTAAAGAGGGCAGGATGTCTCAGAGGCAGCTCCACCATTTCCTTTATCTGAGCAAGCTGCTTCCTGCAGCCACCAATGTCATCATAGCCTACTTCATTCAAGGATTCTTCCTCATCCTGAATATGGAAGAGACAAAGAAAGGAGAAGTCAAGAATACTACACCAGCAAAAGTTGAATTTCTACAAACCATTCCACTTAGTGTGCAAAAATCTGCTTTATGAGTATAAAATTCTCCTCGGGCTCGGCGCCTGTGGCTCAACAGCTTAAGGCCCCAGCCACGTACACCTGAGCTGGAGGGTTCGAATCCAGCCCAGACCCGCCAAACAACAATGACGGCTGCAACCAAAAAATGGGCGTTGTGGCGGGCGCCTGTTGTCCCAGCTACTTGGGAGGATTCTCCTCTGAAGGGACCCTGCCTCAAAAAACAACTATAAAAAAAATCCCAAGGGAGGTCGGGTGCAGTGTGGTTCGTGTACGTCATTCTATCTCTGAGTGGCCAAATGGGATGGCTTGAGGTGAGGAGTTTGAGATTAGCCTGAGCAAGAGTGAGACCCCATCTCTACCAAAAATAGAAAGAATTAGCCAGGTGTGGTGACATACACCAGTAGTCCCAGCTACTTGGGAGGCTGAGGCAGGAGGATCCCTTGAGCCCAGGTGTTTGAGGTTACAGTAAGCTATGATGATGCCACTGCACTTCAACCAGGACGACAGAGCAAGACCCCTAGCTCAAAAAAAATAAAAATTAGGAAAAATTCCAAGGCAAAGATTTCTTAACATTATCCTTCCTTCTTACACTGTCCTTAGTCTTACCAAGAAAGGCTCCCTAAAACTTGAAGTAGAAACCCTGGAAATGGGCAGAAAAAGGCACAGACACCATCATCACCTTTACTCAAAAATGATTCCCGCCACTTTTATCTTTTGTTTTATATATTTATGTACATAAATATATATATATATATATTTTACATATATACACACACACACACACACACACACGTATATATATATTTTTTTTTTTTGAGACAGAGCCTCAAGCTGTTGCCCTGGGTAGAGTGCCGTGGCATCACAGCTCACAGCAACCGCCAATTCCTGGGCTCCAGTGAGTCTCCTGCCTCCGCCTCTCAAGTAGCTGGGACTACAAGCGCCCGCCACAACGCCCGGCCAATTTTTGGTTGCAGCCGTCATTGTTTGGTGGGTCCAGGCTGGATTCGAACCCGTCAGCTCAGATGTATGTAGCTGGCCCCTTAGCCGCTTGAACCACAGGTACCAAGCCCACTTTTATCTTTAGGATTTAACCTTTTTTCTTTTTGAGACAGAGTCTCACTATGTCGCCCTCAGTAAAGTGCCATGGCGTCATAGCAACCTCAAACTCTTGGGCTCAAGCGATTCTCTTGCCTCAGCCTCCCAAGTAGCTGGGACTACAGGCGCACACCACAATGTCCAGCTATCTTTGTTGTTGTTGTTGTAGTTGTCATTGTTCTTTAGCAGGCCCGGGCCAGGTTCAAATCTGCCAGCCCCAGTATATGTGGCTGGCACCCTAACCACTGAGCTACAGGAGTCAAGCGGATTTAACCTAATTTTTAAAAGTCCTTAGGTAATTCTAAGAAACACCTAGGCTGGCTCGGCGCCTGTTGCTCAACGGGCTAAGGCACCAGTCACGTACACCTGAGCTGGTAAGTTTGAATCCAGCCCGGCCCGCCAAACAATGATGGCTGCAACCAAAAAATGGCTGGGCATTGTGGCGGGCGCCTGTAGTCCCAGCTACTTGGGAGGCAAAGGCAAGAGACTCGCTTGAGCCCAGGAATTGGAGGTTGCTGTGAGCTGTGATGCCATAGCCCTCTATCCAGAGTGACAGCTTGAGGCTCTGTCACAAAAAAAAAGAAACACCTAGGCCTACAAATGAATAGCTGGAAGGTTTCTCACCTCAGGAAAGAAGCTTAGTTCCTAAGAGCACCCAGTGATGATAACTACTACGCTGAGTAATCATGAAATTAGGTACTGGGATCACGGAGAAAACTTACCTCTCGTTTGATAGGCTCCCCCTCACAGTGGATCACTGTGTCTGGAGCAACAATGCAATAAGGGCTGGGATCTGTCTCTACCACTTTGAACTCCACAGCACGCATCCCACCCCGAACAAGGAAAATGTCTCCTGTGAAAGCAAGCAATACAAATGCAATTAGAGGTAAAAGCTACAAAACCGAGTAGAACTCCTCATTAGACCCTAGGTTCCATAATAAAAAGCTCAGCCAAGCACAGTGGTTCATGCCTATAATCCTAGCACTTTGGGGTTCTGAGGCAGAAGGATCACTTGAGGCCAGGAGTTCAAGACAAGCCTAGACAATAGCCAGACCCTGTTGCTACAAAAAAAAAAAAAAAAAATCAGCCAGGCATAGTAGCACAAGTCTGTAGTCCCAGCTATTTGAAAGACTAAGGTAGGAGGATTCGCTAGAGCCCAGGAGTTTGAGGTTGCAGTGAACTATGATGATGCCACTGCCCCCTAGCCTGAGGAACAGAGGGAGACCCTATCTAAATAAATAAAATTACAAGTTCACCAGATATTGCCCTATCTTCCCCCTCCCCACCATTGTCTTAATAAGCCCTAAACAAGAGGAGATAGCTAAACTACCAAGAGTCCCTCTGCCACTGAAGAAGACAATGAACACAAACTGACATATCAGAAGACCATAAAGTTTTAACTTCTACGGGTACAGGTAGCCCAAGTTGTCACTACAACCACTAATGAGCTATGTATGCACTTTAGACTGTGAAACAGCCAAGACTACCTTCTCCTTCAGAGAGCCATGAGAGGATAGCTTACTCTCCTGGGGCAGAGAGGAAGAGAGAGGAGGGAGAGGGAGGGAAGATTCATGAGCATGTGCATAGGATGAATGTGTGCGCACACACATATGAAAATTAGATGATTCTCCAAGGTTTATTCCCTAAAACAACCATCCCTAAGCTCTGTCCCTAGAATTATCTCTCACCTTTCCGGATGGGTCGATAAGCTTCCAGGAAGTACGGCTTAAGGTACACCTCAAACAGATTGCCAGTTATGCCTTCTACTGTGTCATCAATGGGCAGCACGTGGATACGTTTACCATACTTCACATCAGGGCATGGCTGGATGCTGAGAATGACAAGCAGACTCCGTATTACCAACCATACTATAGACGCAAGCATTGGATATCCATAAGGGTCTGGCACAGATAGCTGATGGCAAGTGAAAAAGAAAAGGTGGGCACGGCTTTAGGTAAAGAGAAGAAGAGTAGGGTGGGAGTGAGGGCAAAGGAACAGCCAAGCACAACTAACACAGGTTAAACTCAGGGTCAGTTAGAAGGAGCCACTAAAAGAGGTTGGTTGGGCAGCCCATTCCTAATCAATGAGCCAAAATCAAGAGCCACACATTTAGAAACTCCACAAAGACATGCAGAGTCTTCAGTGAGAGATATCCAAGGATGACCCCCTTCTAGCTAATATTGGTGGTGACTCAATATTACAAAGGAAGAGCTTAAACTAGCCAAGCATCAGTATCAGAGCAATACAAGTGAAAAAAATAAAATAATCTCACCTGGCAGGTTAGAACACCTAGAGAAAGTGACTAAGCACACCCAGAAAGAAAACTACATGAAACTTAAGACTCTATGAAAAAGAATCAGAAGCCTGAGATGATCCCAGCCAGGTGATGGGGAGCTGGTTAGCAGTGGCTAGGGGGATTGCAAGATGAGCAAACTATTCCCCAAAGTTATGCAGGAACAAAATTACTCACACTGGAGCTACCCTAGGTCTAGTTCCAACTATTCCTCTTTCCTAGGTTAACTTAGGTCCTTAGAAGACTTGCTAGGACCTACCTTCCATACCCATACCACCACTTTATTCCAGTCCCAACAGAAGTCATTAAGTGAACACAGTCATAAGAACAGTAAAGAGGTTTCTGGCAGATAAACACCCTCAAATGTCATCTTAAACCATGCTACAGGTACAATAAGTTACACTTCTGCAAAGAAAAAGTAAAGGAATCAAGAAAAAGTCACAGAAATGCCTAAATCCCATGTAAGGATGAATTTTCAAGTCCCAGGAAGGCAGAACTGAAACCTAAAGACAACCTGAGACAAATCTTCCCATGACCACAAGGCTTTCTATATACAGCTACGAAGGACTTTGCTCTGCCTATAATGCAGGCTATTTCTGGCTTCCCATCCCTGAGGGGCCAAGAACCCCACACACACCTGATGACATCCCCTAGGCGTACACGAAGGTTATTCCGAACAACTCTATTCATTCGAATCTTCTCATCAGAACATGTGTCATCAGAAAGCACAATGCACACAGCTTCTCGCCTCTTCTTTCCCTTCAGCAACACTGTGTCACCCCGGAACAACTGCAACTCATCCATCTTGGGCTGAGGAAAGAAGGTTAAGGCCTTTTGGTGACTGGGCAGAAGGGTAAGCAGCAGCCCTGGAAGATGGGATTCCTAGTAAACCCCACTCTATTTGTGGTCACTGCAAGAAAAATAAAAGAAACCTGGGAAAATCCCTCAAATTAAATACAATAGGGAAAAACTGGTCTGTGAACCAAACTTACCTGGGACAAGGACACAACACTGTTGTCCTCATTGATGGCTTCATCAACAATTAATCGATTGGGTCGGTTCTTCTGTTTGAGAATGGCTGTTGATAAGTCATCACCTTTTGAACTAGAAAGAGGAAATGAAATCAGTCCCAATAGATACTCCAGCCCCAAGGGCCCCACCATTCTCTAAAACTCACACTTAGGAAAGAAATAGTGAAAGGTGAAGCTTCCCAACATCAGAGCTCAGATGAAGGAAATTTAATCAAGATCACAAGAAGCTATATCTAATATATATGACAACACTCATTCCAGTAGCTCTTGGCATTTTGCATACTGATGTCCCACCTATAAGGCCCCAAGTGAGTGATCCTACCCCAGGGTCAAAAAACTATGGTCTAAGAAGACATGATAGAAGTGGAGGCTGTACAGCAATAAAGAGAAATGAAAGTAGTCTTTGCTTTGCATAGAACAGCAATTAAGAACAGGAGCTCTGTAGTCAGACTTGTTTTGAGCCTGAATCTCAACCCTGTCCCTGCTTTTTTGAGCCTGAATCTCAACCCTGTCCCTGCTTAACTGTGCTCTTGGGCAAGTTAGCTAACCTCTCTGGACTTTGATGTCCTCCTCTATAAAATGGGGGATATAGTAATACCTATTTCAGATGCTTATTATCTAAAGGGATATAATGAATATAAAGTGCTCATACAATCCCTGACACATGGTTTTAACAGTCACCATGATTAGCACTGTAGAGCAAAGCACAAACTCTTTGCTAAGCAGGGGTCCTCAAACTACAGGCCACATGAGGCAGTGTGAATTGTATTTGTTCCCGTTTTGTTTTCTACTTCAAAATAAGATATGTGCAGTGTGCATAGGAATTTGTTCATAGTTTTTTTTTTTAAACTATAGTCCTGCCCTCCAATGATCTGAAGGATAGAGAATTGGCCCCCTGTTTAAAAAGTTTGAGGACGCCTATTCTAGGGGAATGAACTCAGTCCAGACAACTTCCTTTGGGGTCAGGGAGGTCTCAAGTCCCAACAGGCAAGCTTGGGGACAATGAAGTAGTAGAATCATTAGCACTATACTCCTCACAAGCTAAAGCTAAACCAGTAGAATGCTTATTCCATAGTACCAAAGCACAAGGTGGGGGGGCGGAAGGAGAAAAACATTAGCAGATCTGGAACCTTCAGAAAGCGCCTATGACTCACAGAGTAGGGCGCCAGCCCCATATACTGAAGGCGGTGGGTTCAAACCCGGCCTCAGCAGAACTGCAAAACAGAAAAATAGCTAGGCATTGTGGTGGGCGCCTGTAGTCCAGGAGGCTGAGGCAAGAGAATCGCCTAAGCCCACGAGTTGGAGGTTGCTGTGAGCTGTGTGACACCACGGCACTCTACCGAGGGCAATAAAGTGAGACTCTGTCTTTACAAAAAAAAAAGAAAGAGGCTTAAACTCAGAAGGAGCGCCACAGTAATTTCTGCAAAGGCATACAATTCAATGAAATTGGTATAAAAACCTTGGATGGCGCTTGTGGCTCAGTGGGTAGGGCGCCAGTCCCATATACTGAGGGTAATGGGTT
Source organism: Perodicticus potto (assembly GCA_963574655.1). NCBI lineage: Eukaryota > Metazoa > Chordata > Mammalia > Primates > Lorisidae > Perodicticus > Perodicticus potto. Next base: position 95,433 of record CAUYRH010115085.1, on the reverse strand, counting down.
CGAACCCGGCTGGCCAAACTGCAATAAAAGACTACCCAGGTGTGGCAGGCACCTGTAGTCCCAGCTATTCAGGAGGCTGAGGCAAATGAATCACCTAAGCCCAAGAGTTGGAGGTTGCTGTGAGCTGTAATGCTACAACACTCTACCAAGGATAATAAAGTGAGACTCTGTCTTAAAAAAAAAAAGAAAGAAAGAAAGAAAAGAAATTGGTATAAAAACTAAGAATTGCTGAGACTTGAGGCCAAATCCAAATCCTCTCACCCAAATCAAGGCTGCCTGGGCCTAGACTCAAGTTCTTTTTCTTTCTTTCTTTTTATTTTTAGAGATAGGATCTCATTCTGTGGCCCAAGTTAGAGTCAGTGGCATGATCACGGCTCACTGTAACCTTGAACTCCAGCACTCAGGCAATCCTCCCACCTCAGCCACCTGAGTAGGTAGGACTACAGGCACATGCCACCAGCACCCAGCTAATTTTTAGTTTTTTGTAAAGACAGGGTCTTACTACATTGTCCAGGCTGGTCTCAAATTTCTGGCCTCGAGCAATCCCCTGGTCTTGGCCTCTTAAGAGTGCTGGGATTACAGGCATGAGCTACTGCACTCAGCCTAAACTCAGTTTCTATTGTTCCCCAGAAACTAGGCTCACTCACTAGGTCAGTAATATCAATTTGTTACCTAGCTATCTCAGTCCTCACTACACTCAGTGAGCCCTCCCTGAGAAGCATTCCTTTCTCTTAGTAAAGCTCTGGAAAACATGAGCATTAAATAAAATAGGGAGGGCTCGGCGCCTGTGGCTCAAGCGGCTAAGGCGCCAGCCACGTACACCTGAGCTGGTGGGTTCAAATCCAGCCCGGGCCCGCCAAACAACAATAACAGCTGCAACCAAAAAAAAAAAAAATAGCTGGGCATTGTAGCAGGTGCCTGTAGTCCCAGTTACTTAGGAGGCAGAGGCAGGAGACTCGCTTGAGCCTAGGTGTTGGAGGTTGCTATGAGCTGTGATGCCATAGCACTCTACCCAGAGTGATAGCTTGAGGGTCTGTTTCAAATAAAATAAAATAAAATAGGGAATCCAGGCAATGGAAGAAGCAAAGAAAATAAATTTTTAGAAAATTATTCCTGGGCGGCACCTGTGGCTCAAAGGAGTAAGGTCCCAGCCCCATATGCCGGAAGTGGTGGATTCAAACCCAGCCCCGGCCAAAAAAACAAAGAAAGAAAATTATTCCTTTTATGTTTTTATTGAGACAGAGTCTCATTCCTTTTATTTATTTTTTTATTGAGACAGAGTCTCACTTTGTGGCCCCTGGTTGAGTGCTGTGGCGTCACAGCTCACAGCAACCTCCAACTCTTGGGCTTAGGTGATTCTCTTGCCTCAGTCTCCCAAGTAGCTGGAACTATAGGCACCTGCCTCGATGCCTGGCCTTTTTTTTTTTTTTTTTTGGAGAGATGGGGTCTCACTCTGGCTTGAACCTCTGAGCTCAAGGCAATCCACCTGCCTGGGCCTCTCAGAGTGCTAGAATTACAGGCATGAGCCACCACGCCTGGCCTAGAAAATTATTCCTTCATTTAACAGATTAATGTGGGTCTATATGTGCCAGGCACTATTCTACGGACTGGCAATACAGAAGTCCACAAAATGAGACAAAATATGGAAATATCTTCACAATTTGCAAGAAAAACAAAAGATGTTTGTGCTCTACAATACCAGCTAGGGAGCCATGGGACTTTTACACCTTTTGGTCATGACATACCCAACAGAAATACAAACCCTAAAAGACCCTCACACATAGACTGCATCTTCAACCACTGCCTCTGCACTAGTTTGCAATGATAGTTCCCCTCAGCTTGAACTTGCCTTGCCCATCCCAAAAGTGACACTCTGGGCTCGGCGCCTGTGGCTCAATGGGCTAAGGCGCCAGCCACGTACACCTGAGCTGGCGGGTTCGAATCCAGCCCGGGCCGCCAAACAACAATGACGGCTGCAACCAAAAAATGGCCAGGCGTTGTGGCGGGGGCCTGTAGTCCCAGCTACTTGGGAGGCTGAGGCAAATTGAGCCCAGGAATCGGAGGTTGCTGTGAGCTGTGATGCCATGGCACTCTATCCAGGGTGACAGCTTGAGGCTCTGTCTCAAAAAAAAGTGTTTGGCTCGGCACCTGTGGCTCAATGGACTAAGGCGCCAGCCACGTACACTGAGCTGGCGGGTTTGAATCCAGCCTGGGCCCACCAAACAACAATGACAGCTGCAACCAAAAAATGACCAGGCATTGTGGCGGGGGCCTGTAGTCCCAGCTACTTGGGAGGCGGAGGCAGGAGACTCGCTTGAGCCCAGGAGTTGGAGGTTGCTGTGAGCTGTGATGCCACGGCACTCTCTCCAGGGTGACTGCTTGAGGCTCTGTCTCAAAAAAAAAAAAAAAAGTGACACTCTGGACACAATGCTGCAGAATACACAGACTATTTCAGTGCTTTTCAACACCCTGGAGGTCAAACAGCTAAGGGCAATGTAAACCCATCAGTTCTCACTCCTGATCTATCAAAATACCCTTTTTCAGGGGCTGCCCATATTCCTGCCTGACCTAAAGGATAGGGCCTAGAGAAAAAATAAAATGCCTCTAATCATCAGTATGCATTTTCAGCTCAAAGCTGCATTCTAAGAAAATCTCTGATATGCCTACCATTCCTAACTCTGGCTTTGGAGATAAGCAGTATGCCCTTTCCTTGAGGTAAAGACCTCTAATTCCCCACCTATCTACAAGGATCAAAAAAGAGAATTTGTTGATTGTGGACAACATCAGTTCTGCATACTCTTTAGACACAACCCTGCAGTCTTCTGCACTGAGTCAGGCCCTTTCCAAAACCCCAGCAGGCCACGGAGAACTTTCAGGAGATTCAGGGAAGAGTCAAAGACAACCTAGAAGTTAAAAACCAACTATGATTCCAGATTCCAAGAACTTTGGGGTATTTTTAGTTTTGAAAATGAAAGATTGGACATAACTTGAGAATACTTTAAGTATTAGTAAGTGGTATTTTTAAATAAGCCACCGAGTAATACTTCATCTCAATTCAGAAACTTGTTAAAAAAAGGAGCACCTCAAAAAAAAAAAAAAAAAAAACCTCAAAAAACGAATCTCTTCAAGACAGGAAGTAATTTGCTTAGCAGAGTTTCCATAGGCTGTGTTTTGCTCGGCCTCTAAAACTAATGAGTTGAGATAGTCAGATTTTATTTAACAGATGCTGTGTTCTGCTTGATTCTAAACTAATGGGTTGAGATAGTCAGATTTTATTAGATGTTTTCCTGAGGGATGGAGGTGGGGCCAGAAAGCCAGAGAACGTCTCAACACAGCTGTTTGGGGAAAGGGGCGTGTATATTGTACGGCAACTCTAACCTGTAAACCAGGAAACATGAAAACTAGGAAGGCCCATAAAATATAAACTGAGATTCAAACTTTGGCAAGAACCTAAAATATTACAAAAGAATTCTCTTCTCCCCACCCACAGGTCGTCCATTAAAGAAAACTGGCTAAAACTTTCTTGTACGAACAGGCCTAAAGCAAGAAGGAGGCCAGAAATGAAAGGAAGACCCACCCTCTCCCTAAAAGCCCCTCACTACTCAGGTCTCACAGAATGCAACCCAGGACCAGGCCGACCCGGACCCAAAAAGGCTAATGTGAGTTTTTCTAAGCTCGCCAGGCCTTCCCCCTCCCGGCCTCCGCCTGGCTCTCGGTCTCAGGGCGCCTAAGGCCTTCACGTGGCCCAAAGTCCACGCCCACCGGGCCCACTTGGGGCCTCGGGCTCGAGGGGTCCGTTTTCTCCAGGGACCAAAGGCGTTCAGCGGGTGACAGGCTGGATCGCAGATGAGAGCCCTAAGGTCTCGAGGCTCCGCACCGGTAGTGTAGGCCCGAAGACCTTGCTAGGCCCAGACCGCCATTCCGAGGGAGCCAATCAGGCCGGCCCGGGGCCTGCATGACACAGCACGATCTGGCCCAGGCTCCGACCCGAGCCCACAACAAGCCCCACCTAGGGGGCGCGCGGGTGCGCGGCAGGGGCCAGCTGGGCACAGCCAGGCCTACGGCCCCTCATTCGCCCCTTTCTTCTCCTTCTCTTCCTCCCTCCTTCCCGGCCTCCACCTCTCAGACGCGCCCACGGACAGGCCCAGCAGGGCCTATCCCGCGCGGCGGGTCCCGCGGTGCGCGCCCCCGTAAGCGGGCGGCGCGCGCACTCACTCAGCTCCAGAAGCCATGGCACGCGCCTCTCCCGGCCAGCGGCTGTGACGGCCCTCTGGTAACGGCTACGAGGGGTGGCAAGCGACCGACTGGGCCCGGCCTCGGCTCTCCAGGCGGTGGGCTAGCAGCAGCGACAAACTCGCAAGCGGCCTCCCTCTCGCTTCCTCCCAGCGGCACTGGGGCAGCGGGCGTGCGGGAGACGCTGGCTTCTGATCCGCGAGGTGGCAGCAGCAACGACGACTCAAACGACGGCAGCAGACGCTGAGACTGAGCCGAGAAGAGCCGAATCATCGGAAGGAAAGCCGCTCTCACTTCAGCCAATCAACGCCTGCCTTGGGGACTCCCGCCCGCCTCTCCGCGCCTCTCCCCAGCAACCCGCATGCTACAGCCAATCAGGAAATTCGCTTGCAGCCTGGCTCCCGCCTCAGGGATGCAACACGCCTAGTAACGCCACGTCAATTGGCCGCAACGCTACGCTTCCTCGACGGATTGGGACTCTCGACCAATCAACGAAAGGAATAGGGCGAGATCGACTAGCGAAAGAAGATCCTTTAATTCTTAGGAGGCGGACTCTCCCACTTGGCTCCAGTTCATTGGCTCTCCTGAGTTTATCCTCCTGGAAGAACCTGGCACAATGGATTGAACCCTTGTTTCTTGTCCAGTCCAATTGTAATGATAGTCTATACACCAACTTTCCCCCAAAACCTGGGGACACCTTCATCACCCTAACCATGCTACTTGCTCCTTCAAAACGCTTGTTGGCTCCAAGCACTCTACCCTGACCCCTTTAAGCACCCCAGCTCTTAATCCACTCTACTTTATTGTCATTGCACCCTGGTAACCCTAGTCCCTTGGACTATGCAGTTTCTCATGGCTTGTGAGTGCATGGGCCCCTGACTATAGGGAATTACCATTAATGACTGGACAAAGGATGACAATTAAATCCAGACAGGTCACAGGGCAACCACAGAACACAGCTCGGACATAATAAAGCCCAAATCTGCAAGAAAATTGCATGCTGGAACTCCAAGTCCTAGGGCTCAAAATGATAGCTGGCCCTGATTATAGTCAACAGGCAGCTCTTGGTGACATGCTGACTCAATTCACCTTTCACCCCCCTATCCATACAGATAAATCTGACTGAGATTAGTCCAGTTTCCAACATTTTGGATTAGGGAGGGAGGAGTCACTCTGCCTATCTTCTTTCATGAGAAGCCTGTATAGACCATACTCCAGATCTAACTTCATTCACTCTGTCACCTAGCATGGGATCCTGGACTTTGGAGCTCTATTTGTAGGCAGTGGAAAGGACTAAAGCCACTGCTTCCTGAGTAAGGAAGCTTCCTTTCCTCATTCCCAGATCTCAAGCTCATAAAGCAGATGTTATTGGGATAGGGCATCTTAGACAATCAGCACTCAACCAAGCTACCTTCCCTCTAAAGTATATGTAGTACACAGACAAGAGATAAATATGAGATTTTACTCAACACAAGAAAAGAGGAAACAAGAATAAAGGTGTCACAGGCAAGTCAATGACTTGGTGGCACAGTTTCCTCCAGAACTAGAATGGTAGTAACTAGGCCAAATTTTGCAGGACTATCACCAACCACATCAGTGCAGGACTTATACAGGAATGTCAACTCCAGCCACACTCCCCAAGGATGGTAAAGCAAAAAGCCCTCCCCACAGAGAGATAGCCCACTGGGGCCCCAGTTTAAGCTCTTGGAAATGTGGCAGCTGGCAGCTATAGGTCCTGAGGCTCTGGCAGAGATGTCTGAAATTCTTCAAGGAGGGTTTCATAATCAGAGGGACGGATCCAGTTGAAACACATTTCTAGGTACAAGGGAAGAGACCTGGAAAGCAAGAAGAGTGATGCCTAAGAATCACAGACTGGTAAAAGTTGGGCAGCCATATTCTCCCTTTCACTTCTCACCACCCACCAATAGGTCCAAGGACTCTAGGACGCTACTTCCCCTCAGCCCTACCATGTAGCATCTTTCTGTGGCTGCTTAGTTTGGGCCTCCAAGCTCCTCCAGAGACCAGTGGCCTCATCCCTCCGATCCAGCCTCCTCAGAGTCTGAAGCAGGTGAATGGAAGCATCTCGATTACCTGTAGCCCCAGACCAGAGTACAGAGTCTTAGAACTTGACATCTTGTTATAAGCCTTAGGCATCTTGTTATAAAAAGGGAAACTGGTGGTCCCTGTAGCTCAGTGGGCAGGGCACCAGCCACATGCACCAAGGCTAGTAGGTTCAAATGCTGCCCAGGCCTGCTTAACAACAACTGCAACAACAACAACAGAAAAATAGCCAAGCATTGTGGCGTGTGCCTGTAGTCTCAGCTACTTGGGAGGCTGAGGCAAGAGAATTGCTTAAGCCCAGAAGTGTGAGGTTGCTGTGAGCTATGTTGCCACAGCACTCTACCGAGGGTGACATAGTGAGACTCTGTCTCAAAAAAAAAGAGTGGGCTCAGCGCCTGTGGCTCAGCGGGCTAAGGCACCAGCCACGTACACCTGAGCTGGCGGGTTTGAATCCAGCCCGGGCCCGCCAAACAACAATGACGGCTGCAACCAAAAAATGGCCAGGCATTGTGGCAGGTGCCTGCAGTCCCAGCTACTTGGGAGGTGGAGGCAAGAGACTCGCTTGAGCCCAGGAATTGGAGGTTGCTGTGAGCTGTGATGCCATGGCACTCTATCCAGGGTGACAGCTTGAGGCTCTGTCTCAAGAAAAAAAAACAAAAGTGAAACTGAGGCCTAGAGAGGGGAATTATCTTGCCTACACTCATACATGTAAGCAGAGGTAGATTGTTCACAACCTATACTATCCCAAGGTCTACCATCTGCCCAGTACAAAGAGCTTAGCTGGCCATGCTCCTACCCAACCCACCCAGCACAGCCACAGTCTTTGTGTCTGAGGACACAGAGAAGACCAGGGGACTCATGGGAGCCCTGCAAACACACTTGTATATGTTTGTATGTGCACTCCTGGGTATATCCCTAGGCATATACAGTACAACCACATTCACCCCTGCTGACTAGCTACCCTTATACTTATGCCCAAGCACCTCCCCTGTGGGCCTCACTATCCTTGTATATCTGTAAATAGCTAATGTCATGCAAGTATACATACCCGGGCATATCTGCACACTGAGGAGGAAGTCCTGTAGGGCTTTGGTATCCTGGCCACTGGCTACCCATTCCAGTCCACGACTAATCAGGGCGGCTGCACGAAGCTGCTGCAGTGCCACATCTGACTTACACTCCTGCTCACAGTTGGGTGTGGAAGCTGCCCCTAGGGATGATCCCTAAAGTGAAGAAGAGTCTTCCCAGCCTCACAGTCACCAAATCCCAAATCCTCTTCTATGTTTTCTGTCCAGAATCCCCTTCTCTTAAGACTCTTCCTGGGCTGGGAGGTATCAAAAGGGAACCCACTTCTACCACCATCACCTTAGTAGGAAAAAGGAAAATTAAGAGTCTGTATCACCTTGTTCTTTGCCCTCAGGTGTAGCCCGGAAGAGTAGCTCCAAGCACCTAAAGTAGGACATGGAATAGGGTGAAGTAGGATCAACCTCAGAAACTCTGACATGAGTAGATCAGAATGGACCTCACCAACTCAGGTTCCAATCAGAAAATCATCCCTCCACACCTTCCCCAGGACCCTAAGCTTACCAGCTAAATTCATTAACTGCTTCTTTTTGGGCTCCCAGCTGTACCCAGGCCTGGCCCTGAAGCAGGTGGGTGGCAGAGATCCACAGTGGGCAGTGTGGCAGTTCCTTGATTCCTTTTCTGGCATCTTTCCATAGATGGGACATCTTGGGTAGCAGAGATGATGTTCGGTTTAGCAGTTCGTCACATACAGTCAGGGCATCCTGAGCTCGGCCTGCTTGGATCAGTGCTGCTGCTGCCTCCAAAAAAATCTCAGGCATACAGGGTCCTGGAGGGAAGGGGAGTGGGGAGAACTGCGGAGGGAAGAGGCAGTATCTTGAAGAGGCAAGCGCTACCATCCCCAACCTCTTCACTAGGATCTGGTACCATGCAAAGACCTGCTCCCCAGATTGGACAGATACAACAATAGAGAGAAAAACAGAAAACAATAGTCCTGCTCTACTTCAAAGGGAACCCCAATCCCTCCACCCTATTGCAAAGAAACTTAAAGACATACTCACCCTGGGCTCCGAGCTATCCAGCAACAGGGCCAGCAGATCCAGATAATGTTCTGCAGCATCTTCTGCCCTGAGGAGTCACAGCCCATGAGCCTCACCTTAGGCCCTAGCAGGGCTCCTCAAGGATTCTAATAAGAATATTCTGGGAGGCGCCTATAGCTCAGTGGGTAGGGCGCCACCCACATATACCAGGACTAGTGGGTTCAAACCTGGCCTGAGCCTGCTAAAACAACAATGACAACTGCAACAAAAAAAATATCTGGGCGTTGTGGGCGGGCACCTGTAGTCCCAGCTACTTGGGAGGCTGAGGCAAGAGAATTACGTAAGCCCAAGAGTCTGAGGTTGCTGTGAGCTGTAACGCCACGGCTACAGAGGGATGATTGTAGGCCCTGAGGAGTAAGAGTGAGGGAGGGGTCTCAAAGCTCCAACTGTGATTCTCTATGGGTCTACTCCAGTTATACAGCGAATCACAGAGGAGACTTCAGAGTTTCTTTTCTTTTCTTTTTTTTTTTTTGAGACAGAGTCTCACTGTCACCCTGGGTACAGTGCCATGGTATCGTAGCTCACAGCAACCTCAAACTCTTGGGCTTGAGGCAATCCTCTTGCCTCAGCCTCCTAAGTAGCCATGACTACAGGCATGCACCACCATGAGCAACTAGTCTTTTTCTACTTTTATTAGAAAATTCCTGAACTCAAGCAATCCACTTGCCTCAGCCTCCCAGAGTGCTAGATTACAGACCTGAGCCACTGAGCCTGGCCAACTTCAGAATTTCAAATATAATGGCTCAGCACCTGTAACATAGTGGTTATAGCACCGGCCATATACACCAAAGGTGGCGGGTTTGAACCTGGCCTTGGCCAGCTAACCAACAATGACAACTGCAAGAAAAAATACCGGGCATTGTGACAGGTGCCTGTAGTCCCAGCTAATTGGGAGGCTGAAGCAAGAGAATCATTTGAGCCCAAGAATCACATGAGCTGTGATGTCACGGCACTCTAACAAGGGCAACATAGTGAAACTCTGTCTCAAAAAAAAAGTTCAAAGATAGAGCAGGTTAGTGTCTAGGTAAACAGTCCTCAGTTCAGGTTCAGCAACAAGGTAGGAAGCTGAAAAGAGGGGAGGACCTATATCTTGCCACTGCTTCATTATCCCCCAATTCACAAGAACAAAAGGAAAGTCACACCCCAGGGAAAGCAGCAGGAAGAGCTCATGTGAACAAGGTAAACCTCACCTCCCTGTCTGTAGGCATCGGCTTGCTAGCAGGTGCTTGGCCTGGCTCTGTGTGCCACAGTGAAGGGGCAAGGTTGGGTCAGGTCGTGGAAGCAGCAATTCTATCTCAATAAAAAGCTGAGGGGCTTCAGAACTGTGGGTGATACTCAAGGCCTAAAAGAGACAGAAAGAAGAAAGCATATCTATAATCTGTGGAAACCAAACTTCTTTCTACTTGCATCTTGACTAGTCATGTCATCCCAACACAAGCACCTCAGCAATCATCCACCTTATATATTTACCTGGCAGTTCCTTACCTCAACCAGCAGCTCTAGACTCTCCAGCTCTGCTGCTGTGTTTCCCAGTTCCTGATATAGCCTAGAGGCCTCCAGAAGTGGGGGACCTAAGGCTGATCCACATTTCAGGGCTTCAATCAAGTATAGCAGTGCTCTCTGTGGATTTCCCTAGAAGAGTGAGAGGACACAGAGCTCAGCTACCCTTACCAAAGCTCAAAGTCGTCAATGTGGATCTGCCAGCTGACCAGAGGGCTGTTTTTACCATTTTACGGAGACAAGTCCCCAGTGCTGTGTACACCTGGACTAACACAGGCCGTGGACACAGACCTGAGGCCGCTTCATGTAGGCTGCTTAGTGCCTTGGGCAGATTCCCTGTGATCAGCTCCTGGAGACCTGAGGATTAGGCAATCAGGGTATAATCTTAGAGACACCCATAGGGGAGAGGTCATGATGTGGAACAAGAGCCTAGAGAAGCTCCACAGAACTGAATGGGACATGACAGAGGAGGTATGAATCCAGAGGATTTCTTAAGGGGGGAAGGAATAAGTCAGGTTGCTAGCTGACCTTGGCGATAAGTAAACGCTGTCAGAAGGATGTCCTTCAATTCCTGAGCATCCTGCAGGGTCAATGGAGTATCTGATTCCTTAGCAGGGGGGCTCCAAGTTTTTAGAAGCAACAGCAGATCTTCAGAGGCTCCACTCTGGGGAGAAAATGACAATCAGAGGCTTCAAGCCTGTAACCATCCCCTCTTCTCCTGTCAGTTTATCCTGGCTAGACCTTGAGCTCAAGAGATCCCCCAGTTCTAAGAAATGGATAGCTGTGGGGCAAGGATAAAGAAAGTAAGAAAAATATGGGGCAGTGATGATATATTCTAGTGTGCCTCCTCACTCAGGACAAGCGCGTGAGGACACAGAGCAAGAACCATGTTTGGGTTACTAATAAGATTAAGGCAGGGGCTGCGCGTGGTGGCTCACCCCTATAATCCTAGTATATTGGGAGGCCAAAGCGGGAGGATGGCTTAAGGTCAGGAGTTTGAAACCAACCTGAGCAAGAGCGAAACACCATCTCTAACAAAAATAGAAAAAATTAGCCAGGTGTGGTGATGCTGAATGGTGATGCTTAGGAGGCTAAGGCAGGAGGACAGCTTGAGCCCAGGAGTTTGAGGTTGCAGTGAGCTTATGATGATGCCACTGTACTCTACATGGGGTGACAGAGTAAGACTCTGTCTCAAAAAAAAAGACTAAGCTTGGAAGGTGACTTCAGCAAGGTCACGATAGCCCTAACCTTATCCAAAATCATTAAGATGCTTTTAAAAACACTACCAAGAGAATTCCCCCAATGACCAACCAACCACTTGGGAAAACCACCCAAGTCCCTAAGAAAATCCAAGTTTTCTGATCACCAACCTGACTGCCCTTCTAGTAAATAATGATGCTACTGCAGCTGGGGAGAAGAGAGGAGGGATGAGAAAGGAAGGTGGACCCTCAACTCCAGGTCATTTCTCCCATTACCTGGCTGCCATTCAGGATCTGCAGCAGGAAGGCCAGGTCCCTAAGGTTGTCAGTGCTCAGCCAGAGGGCAGCCTGCAGGCTAGCAAGATGGTGCAGGACAGGAAGCAGCTCCGGTAGAAGGGAGGAAGCATGCAAGACGGACTCCCACAGCTCCCTGAGTCCCAATTCCAACCTGGGCCCCAACTGTTCCTGGGTTTCCAGCACTGTAGGGTTTATACACACAGTTGAGATGGGATCTCATCCTCCATCTCCCCATAGTCTCTGGCTTTCATCCTCTGCAGGAGCCCAAAGGTCATAATAATATAATACCTCAACCTGGTCTAAGGATCATATGGAGGGTCAGGGAATGTTATCTCTCCATGGAGGTGACAGATTTTGTTGCTCCTCCCATCCCCCTACAAGGGCTTAAACCTAGACTGATGCTAGCAGGGACATGGGAGGCAATCTCTGGTCTCACCTCTTTCTAGGCCCTGTTGGATATATTTAGCCAGATCTTCAGTAAAACCCTGGGCCAGGCTTGTCCTCAGGATAATGAAGTTGCAGATAACAGTCAGCTCCAAGGGGAGAACAGGTACAGCTGCAGGAAGCCCTGGAGCAATAAATGCTGGTCTTATAGACAGCTTCCCCACAGTCGGTTCTCCAAATAAGATCCCAACCCAGAGATCACCCCACTCTAACAAAAATGGCCTCAGTAAAGAAGTTACCCTTTGGACAGAGAATATGGAAAGGGCATTAAGTTCTCCAGATCAAAACATCTGGAAACCACTTCTTCAAATGCCACTGTGTGTACACACGTGTGTGAAAGGAGGGGGATTTGCCTGTACAAGACAATTCCACCCCAGTCCAGTGTATACCTTAAACAGGAGTCCCTGCCCTCTGAGTAATCACCTAAATCCCAGAAATTCAGAAGAGGAACTTGTCTCTATCTGTGGAGGAGGGGAACTGACCACCCTGGGGAGGATCCTGCTTACCTTGCAGACAATGAAGGAGCTCCTTGAGCCCTTCCAGCCCTTGAGCCAATTGCTGTCGCCTCAGCGGCAGAACAGAGCCCTGAGCCACCTGCCAAACGTGGAAGAGGGTGTCACTGAGGATCAATCCTTTTCTCTCCTCTTGCAGCAGCGGCAAGGGATGCATTTTCCAGTCGTTTCTCCCTTTGGTCGAACTCAGCCCCTAACCCCCATCGGCTGAAGTAAATCTGCAAAGCCGCTTTCCGGGATACTGGGGTTACAGAGTCAGGGTCCCCAGTGTTACCTTGGCCTGTCGAACGAGCTGGTCGTTCTTTTTCCTCCACAGGTTCAGGCAACTGGAGTCTAGAGGAAGCTGGTGGGACATAGTGGCTGAGGCTCAGCCTGGAACCTAAAGGGGGCTTCTGCAAGGTGAAGCTGGCCCGCCGAAGGTCCCACCCTAGCCGGGAGGGCTTGTGTACGTCCGCACCCCGCCGGGATCCCCTGTTCCCCTCTGGGTCCCAGCTGGGTAGCCCACTCTTTCCAGGAGAAACCGGACGCTGTCTCCTCGCTGCCGGTCCCTGCTCCCAACCTCGCCTCGGGTTGGCCCGGCCTGCAAAACTCTCGGCTGCGGTTGGTCTCCTTCTAGAGTTAGTTCCTACGAGAAACTTGGGGAAAAAAGAGTCCAGAGGGCTAGGCTGAGGAGGGATAGAGGCAGAGGCGTGTGGGTCCGCCTGTCGCAAAGCTAGCGGAGTTCAAAGCTTTGGATGAAGTTTGGCGGGAGTCGGTCTCGATACCAGAGTCTGGTTCTTGCTTTCCCCTTCTGGGTTTCCCGTCCCGCGAGGTGCATGCTGGGAGTTGTAGTTCCGCCGAGCCGGGAAGAACCCAGCACAGCCCCGGCAGAACATGCATGCAAAAGGCGAGGTTGGTCCTTATTTCTGCTCACCCTGAGAACCAATGCTCTCGCCGCTGCCTACCCAACCGGGTGCAGTCTGACTGCTGGCAGCCTGGCTTTGTTCAAGTGGAGGCTGTACTGCTCAGAGGTTCCCGGCCAATCTCTTCAACAAATGGAGCTAGGAGAATTGGATTTGTGTATACCAAAAGAAAGAGGCTGAGGCAAGCCCAAGAGTTTGAGGTTGCTGTAAGCGTACTCTACACAGCGCAAAACAGTGTGACTCTCTTTCAAAAAAGAAAAAAAGAAAAGAACTCAACCCTACACCATACCTATATGAAATCCACTCAAAAGGGATTACAAATTATACAGGCACTCCCCAGATTACGAACCAGATAGGTTCTGTAGGTTTGTTCTGCAGTTGAATTTGTATGTATGTTGGAACAGATAAATTTATCTATCACCTGTAAAAACCTCCATTCGTCATGCCTCATAGAGATGTTTGTAACTCAGGGACTGCCTGTAAAGGCCACAAATAATAAAAGTCTAGAAAAAAACAAGAGAACATCTTTATGACTTTGGGGTTGACCACAAGTTCTTAGACACAATTCTAAAAGCATGAGCAAAAAACAAAGTTATACTTAATTGAAATTAAAACGCCTACATTACACAGACATCATTAAGAAAAGTCAGGCTAGGGGCGGCGCCTGTGGCTCACCGGGTAGGGCACCGGCCTCATATACTGAGGGTGGCAGGTTCAGGCCTCACACCGGCCAAACTGCAACAAAAAAATAGCTGGTGTTGTGGGGGCGCCTGTAGTCCCAGCTACTGGGAGGCTGAGGCAAAAGAATCGCCTAAGCCTAGGAGTTGGAGGTTGCTGTGAGCTGTGTGACACCACAGCCCTCTACTAAGGGCACTGTCTCTACAAAAAAAAAAAAAAGAAAGAAAGAAAAGAAAAGTCAAGTCAGACTGGCTGGTGGATCATTCCTATAATCCCAGCACTTCGGAAGGCTGGAGCAGGAGGATCTCTTAGACCAGGAATTCAACACCAGCCTGGGCAAAATAATGAGATCCTGTCTCTACAAAAAAACATAGTGACACATGCCTATAGTCCCAGCTACTAGACAGACTGAGGCAGGATTCCTTAAGCCCAGGATTTTGAGGTTACAGCCAACTTTGATGGGGTGGCCACTGCACTCCAGCCTGGGTGACATAGCAAGACCTTGTTTCTCTTTTTTTTTTTTTTTTTTTTTTTTTTTTTTTGTAGAGACAGGGAGATTTTATTGCCCTGGGTAGAATGCTGTGGCATCACACAGCTCACAGCAATCTCCAACTCCTGGGCTTAGGCGGTTCTCTTGCCTCAGCCTCCTGAGTAGCTGGGACTACAGGTGCCCGCCACAACGCCCGGCTATTTTTCTGTTTTGTAGTTCAGCCGAGGCCGGGCCTGAACCCACCACCTTCAGTATATGGGGCCGGTGAGCTACTCGATGAGCCACAGGCACTGCCCAAGACCCTGTTTCTAAAAGAAAAAAAAAAAAACTTTAAAATGCTGAATTTTATTTCATATTAATTGTATCTCAATTTTTTTGTTTTTCCTTTTTTGCTTTATTTCTGTAGACACCTCTGTGATCAATTTTATCTCAAATTTAAAATGAATTAAATATGAATATATGCTGCTATATGGATAAACCTTGAAGACATTAAGTGAAAGATGCCAGTTATAAAAGACCAATTATATGATTTCATTTCTATGAAAGGTCCAAAATAGGCAACAGAAAAAGCAGCTTAGTAGTAGCCAGGGACACAGAAGGGTTGAAAGGTTATATGTAGAGTAGTTTCTGCTGGGTTAATGAAAATGTACTAAAATTGACTCTGGTGATGGTTGTGGTGGTACAACTCTAACTGTACAGAAACCATTAAGTTGTACACTTTAAATCAATGAATTTTATGGTAAATTGTATTTCAATAATGCTCATTAGAAAAAAACAATGAATGTGGAATGGACTCTGATGTAAAAGGCAGGAAAAGAATTTTTTTTTTAAATACAGATAGGTCTTGGTCTATTGCTTAGACTGAAGAACAGTGGATATTCACAGGTGAAATTATAGTGCACTGCAGCCTCCAACTCCTGAATTTCAGCCTCTGGAGTAGCTGGGACCAGAGGCACACACAGGCCACGGTACCCTGCTAGAAAGAATTTTTTTTTTTTTTTTTTTAGACAGAGTCTCACTTTATTACCCTTGGTACAGTGCTGTGGCATCACAATTCACAGCAACCTTCAACTCCTGGGTTTAGGTGATTCTCTTGCCTCAGCCTCCTAAGTAGCTGGGACTACAGGCGTCCGCCACAATGCTGGGCTATTTTTTTGTTGCAGTTTGGCCAGGGATGGGGTTTGAACCTGCCACCCTCAGTATATGGGGATGGCGCCCTACCCACTGAGCCACAGGCACCGCCCGAACAATTTTTAACATAAATCAACATGCTAGCACCTCTCTCCAAAAGAATCTTTTAGATACATTAGGAGAAAGGGAAATAGGCAGTGTCTGGCAGATCAGATTATACTTAGGCTCTAGGTAAGCTGGCCCCTGCAAAAAGTGGGCAGAAGCACTTAAATGAGAGGAGAAGGGGCTAGAGTCTAAAATCCTTTCCTGACTCAACGCCTATAGCTCAGTGGTTAGGGCACCAACCACATACACCGGAGCTGGTGGGTTCGAATCCAGCCTGAGCCTGCCAAACGATGACAACTACAACCAAAAAATAGTGGGTTGTTGTGGTAGATGCTTCTAGTCCCAGCTACTTGGGAGGCTGAGGCAAGAGAATAGCTTAAGCCCAAGAGTTTGAGGTTGCTGTGAGCAGTGACATCACAGCACTCTATCCAGGGCAACAGCTTGAGGCTCTGTCTCAAAAAAAAAAAAAATTAAATTAAAAATAAAATAAAATAAAATCCTTTCCTGGGGCAGCACCTGTGGCTCAAGGAGTAGGGCACCAGCCCCATATACCAGAGGTGGTGGGTTCAAACCCAGCATGACCAAAAACTGTAAAAAAAAAAAAAAAAAAAAAATCCTTTCTAGAGTACTAGGAACAGAAAGAGAGTCCCTTCTTTCCCCCCCTTTTTTTCTTCCACACAAAGGCACTGTTTTCTCATCAAACTATGCTTGGGAGTTGTATCCACCAAACTAGGAAAGGGGCTTTTTTCTAATTCATCTCACAGTCAAGCTGGAGCCTAACTTCTCTCCCTTGCAGTATTAAGCCTCTTTCCACCAGGGCTAATGACCTATTCTGGAATTACCTGACACAGGACATACTTTCTAATTTGACCCCTGTAACACTAGGGACCACTAGTTGATATATTAATAATTGGAACTATTCTTTTAGCTACCTACCGCAATAGTGAATGCTTTTACATCACAACCACAGCTACTCAGCTCCCATTTTTCCTGCCAATTAAAAATGGGTTCTACGGGTGGGTGGCATCTGTGGCTCATCAAGGGCGCTGGCCCCATATACTGAGGGTGGCAGGTTCAAACCTGGCCTCAGCCAAACTGCAAAACAGAAAAATAGCCGGGCGTTGTGGCGGGCACCTGTAGTCCCAGCAACTCAGGAGGCTAAGGCAAGAGAATCGCCTAAGCCCAGGAGTTGGAGGTTGCTGTGAGCTGTGATGCCAGCACACTTTATCACCCTGGGTACCCAGGGTGATAAAGTGAGACTCTGTCTCTACAAAAAAAAATGGGTTCTATCGCCCACAGCTAATATTTTACTGAATGGAGTAAAACTGAAAGCTTTTCCACTCAGAACTGGAACCAGACAAGGTTGTCCTCTATTGCCACTATTATTCAACATAGTGCTGGAAGTTCTAGTCAATACCATTAGGCAAGACAAAGAAATAAAGGGCATCCAAATGGGAGCAGAGGAGGTCAAACTCTCCCTCTTTGCTGATGATATGATCTTATATTTAGAGAATCTCTAAGACTCAACCCCAAGACTCATGGAAGTGATCCAAAAATATAGTAATGTCTCAGGATATAAAATCAATGTCCACTAGTCAGTAGCCTTTGTATATGCCAATAACAGCCAAGATGAGACACTAATTAAGGACACAATCCCCTTCACAGTAGTTTCAAAGAAAATGAAATACCTAGGAATATACCTAATGAAAGAGGTAAAGGACCTCTATAAGAAAATTAAGAGGTTCGGCGCCTGTGGCTCAACGGGCTAGGGTGCCAGCCATGTACACCTGAGCTGGCGGGTTCGAATCCAGCCTGAGCCCGCCAAACAACAATGACGGCTGCAACCAAGGAATGGCCGGGCGTTGTGGCGGGCGCCTGCAGTCCCAGCTACTTGGGATGCGGAGGCAGGAGAATCGCTTGAGCCCAGGAGTTGGAGGTTGCTGTGAGCTGTGATGCCACAGCACTCCACCCAGGGCGACAGCTTCAGGTTCTGTAAAAAAAAAAAAGAAAAGACACTTCATACAAGTTTCCTGAAAGAGGGAATGAATGAATGAATGTAAAGGGACATTATCTGAGACATAAAAATATCAAAATCATGGTGTCTAGTCTTGACTCGGGAGAATATAATGTGGGAAGCTGCTAAGTGAGTCAGGGACTGCACAGAACCTAGAAAAGAATATAAGGGAGATAATCAGAATTGCAGGTGTTATCCAGTATCAGCCAAGACTTTGGCAGACACGATTATTCCAGTCACTCAAAAAGTCTGCTTTATCGTATAGAGGAGGAGTATACAGACGAAACAGTCCACAGAACCAGAGTTGAGATTATCAAGACAGATCTCTGAATCACGTCTCTAGCCATCAAATACGCCTGAACTAAACATTGTCAAAGGGGTCACTGCACTGAGATATTTAAAGTGACAGATTGCACTCTTAACCTTAGAATTCCCTTGGTGAAAATGACAGAGAATTTGGAGGCAGTTGTTTGTTGTGTTACTTGTTCTTCATGACCATGAGAGAACGTGGCCAGGCCAGTTGCCTCAGGTAGAAACTATGGCTCAGCCAGAGGCACAGGGAGATGCAGGGAATAGTGTATCTGTGATGCATCAAGGATCCTGAACCTGCAAGCTGGATGATCCCCTGAGGCCCCTGGAGCCCCCAACACCCCTAACCCCAGTTATAGAAGGTATGAAAGACAGTGAGCTCATCCATGGGCTCTTCCAACCTGGGGAATTCCTCACGCCACACAGCTGCCAGGACTCCAAATTCTGGGAGCCCGTCCCAAAGAAAAGAAGGAGCCCAGGAAGCAGAGTTCCCCTCCCACCACTGTGTCGATTGCGTCTTCCACAGCAGGTTTGTTAGCACCACACTAAAACAAAGAAAGTAGCCCTAATAGGTCCTAGTCGGCATCCACTCAGCTCTTGAACTTGGACAGCTTTGTGGTCTGCACTCCTTTACCCCTGAACATAGGACTAACTAAACTAACCTCCACTTTTGAAGTAAGATAATTAAGTTTTCAAACTCATTCTAGAAAAAGTGCTACCCACCTCATTGCTGAATATCACTATGGTCACCTTCAAAGTGCACTTCTGGGCCATTCTGGTGACTGTAGTGATATTCACCGACAAAGTAGGTGAGGTAGCACTTTTTCTAGGACAAGTTTGTGAACTTAATTGTCTGACCTCATTGTACAAGCTTACCTATAAAGGTACAGGAATGCAGACTATTCCCATGCTCGCCCCCCTTTGGAGGTTTGGATCATCTTTTTGTTTTTTTAGTTTTTTTGAAGAAAGTGTTACAGTTGTTCTTTATAACTCCATTGAAGTAGGAGAGGTGAGATACTGGACTTGTATCTTTTGTTGGGGATCTAGCAGGGATGGTGTTTATAAGGTAAACCCATTTCTCACTTACATGCTGCTGCAGGAGGTGTGCTAAGGACCTGCCACCTCTCACAGGACAGCAGTGACTGACAGAGGCAAAGCCAGGGCAGCTGGATGCAGGGAGAGGCTCCCAGATGCGTTAAGTACATACAACAGGTAAAACAGAAGCTCTGTATTTTCTTTCCTTGCTAACAAGATTGCTGAAATATTTTCAAATAAAAGGGCTAGAATTTGTTTTTGACATTATCATCACTTTTTAAAAGAAGAGAGTAACAAGGTCAGCAACAACTCCCTCTGAAATGGAAATGAAGAGAATCAGCATCTATTCAAACACGCCCTCACTGCACCCACGCGCCCTTGCTCAACTTTTCCCTGCAACCCACTCTGCTCTGGAAATAGATCGATAGACTGCTTGTCAGACTTATGCAAGGCTTACAGGCTCCCAAACCTCTCTCAGACTGATGCTCACAGTGGGAGCTTACCCAAGGGGTAAAGAGTTTAGTTTTCATGGGGGTTTCTTAGTACACAAAAAATATATACCAGTTGAGATGTTAACAAAAACAAAGCAGAGTTGAGACTGTAAATGTTTGAGTTCTCTGTCGCCTGAGTCACCTGTCAGCTGTGCTCTCTTGCTCCCACCCAGATGTTCAGCTTTGTCCCATAGTGGGGACAGATTTTGTTCTTTTTCCAACGGAGTTAGAAAGGAACATCATGTAAATAACTCTGATTTAGCACCAAGTCCGTGCTGCTCTTGGTCCCTCTCTGAGTTTGGTGACCCAGACTGACAGTGATGACATTCCAGTCACTGACTCCCAGCACCTAAGTCCAGGCATGAGTCCCTGCCCTGCGTCTCGCTGCCCTTCCTGCCTGATCATTGACAAGGCAGTCTCTTCCCTGGCTTGCCTGACCTCCTTTAGCCTTCGGAGCTCTGGCATTTCTTATCCCGTTTCTCATCTCTGGTTGCATATCGACATTGCCTGGAGAGGCCTTTTCTTATATTTTGTAATTGTTTTTAAACATATATGACATAAATTTGACAATTTTCAGTTGTACAATTCAGTGGTGTTACGTATATTCCCATTGTTGGACAAGCATCACCACTATCTGTCTGCAAGATGTTTTCGTCTTTCCCACCTGAAACTCAGAAACTCAGTACCCATTAAACACTAATCTCCCTTTTCCTCTCTCTTTAAGCTTTAAAAATTCCCCTTCTACTTTCTGTCTCTGCGAACTTGACTCCTCTGGGTCCCGCAGGTAAGCAGACTCATATAATATTTGTTCTCTTGTGCCTGGTCTCAATTCTCTTAAAATAACATTTTTCAAGATTTATCTGTATTGTGCCATATGTCAGAATTCATTCTCCCTTATATCTGAATAATATTTCATTGTTTTGTTTATCCATTCATCCATTGATAGACATTTGGGTTGTTTTCACCTTTTGACTATTGCAAACACTGTTACTATGAACACTGATGAAAGATAGCAGTTTGATCCTGTTTCACTTCCTTAGAGAATAAAGTCAGTAGTGAAATTACTGGTTCATATAGTAATTCTATGTTTAATTTTTTAAAAAACTGCCACACTGTTTTCCATAGCAGCTGCGTCATTTTACATCCCCACCAGCAATGCACACGGGTTCCAATTTCTCCACATCCTTGCCAACATTACTTTCTGGTTTTTTGTTTGTTTTTATAATAGCCATCCTAGCCACTAGGGAGAGGTGCCCAGGGAGTTTAAACACTGCCAGTGAGCATGGCAGAGAGCTCCAGAGACTCTGATTTCATTGTTCAGAGGTGAGGCCTTGTCAACGAGATTTTTTTTAAACTTCCCCAGGTGATATTAATGTGCATCCAGAGTTGATCACCTCTAATGTATTCTTGGCTTCTGCCACCTGACTTCCATTCGGTATTCCCACGCTCCTTTCCTGGTCTCATGTGAAGAGACAAGGCCTAGAGAGGGACTGACCAAGTACACAGAGCAGCAACTCATAAGACATGTCTACTCCAAACCCGGGACTCTGCTGCTGCACCGCTCTGCGCCCTGCAGGGTGATGTGAAAGGGCTCCTGATGCAGACGCCAACACGGAACGTGCTGACCTTGGGGATACTGCGGGATATTGTGGGGGTGTATTAGTTTCCTAGAATTGTCACAACAAATTACTATAAACTAGGTGGCTTTAACAGACAGATATTTAGTCTCCTGGAGTTCTGAGAGCCAAAAGTCCAAAATGAAGGCATTGGCCTGACTTATTTCTTCAGGAGGCTCTGAGAGAGAATCCTTTCCATGCCTCTCAGCTTCTGGTGGCTGCTGGCAATTCTTAGTGCCCTGGCTCGTAGAGGCATCACTCCGATCTTGGTCTCCATCTTCATGTGGTCCTTCCCTCTGTGTCCTTGTGTCTTCTCTCTGTATGTCTCAAAAATAACTGATCATTCAGTTTAGAGCCTCCCCTATATCCAGGATGACCTCATCTTGATATTCTTAACTTTATTACACCTGCAAAGATCCTTTTTCCAAATAAGGCCACATTGACAGGTAGTGGGGTGAGGAATTGGACATACTGTTTTGGAAGCCACAGGTCAACCCACTCAGGGAGTTTTCTATTAGTGTTCCAAATTGCAGTCAGTCCCATCATGAGTCAAGAGTTCAGTATACAACAAAGCTCCGTCAATTAGAATCAAGGCTGGAACTGGACTTGCACTTGAATAAGAATGCCCACGTGACCGCATCCCCATGTTCACTGCAGCAGGATTTACAAAAGCCAAGATACGGAAACAATCCAAAAGTCTATCAAAAGATGAAAAGGTAAAGAAAATGTTGTACATACGTACATATAATCGAATATTATTCAGCCTTAGAAAAGAAGGAAGTTCTGCCATTTGTGACAACATGCATTAACCCGAAAGACATTATTCTAAGTCACCACAGAAGGACAAATGCTTCATGATTTCCTTTATATGAGGCATCTAAAACAGTGAAACATACGGAAGTAGACAAGAGAATGGTGGTACTAGGGATGGGAGAAGGAGATATGGGAAGCTGTTGTTCAATGGCTGTAGAGTTACAGTCATACAAGATGAGGAAGTTCCTGGGGCGGCGCCTGGGGCTCAGTGGGTAGGGCGCTGGCCCCATACCCTGAGGGTGACAGGTTCAAACCCGGCCCCAGCCAGCTAAAACAGCAATGACAACTGCAACAAAAAATAGCTGGGCGTTGTGGAGGGCGCCTGTAGTCCCAGCTACTCGGGAGGCTGAGGCAAGAGAATCACTTAAGCCCAAGAGTTGGAGGCTGCTGTAAGTTGTGATGCCACAGCACTCTACCGAGGATGATAAAGTGAAACTCTGTCTCTAAATAAATAAATAAATAAAAGATGAGTAAGTTCCAGAGGCCTATTGTGCAACACAGTTGTAAACCTGCAAATAACGTCTATATTTTGGTGAGTTTGGACATAGATGTGCACCGTGCTACCATCACCGTAATCAAGGGAGTAAACATCCATCATCTATCATCTCCGAAAGTTTCACTGTGTCCCCCTTTTGTCGGTAAGACTACTTAGATCTACTCTCTTAAATTCTTAAGTGGACATTCTCTTATGCCACAGAAGTGCCCAGACACGAGTACATACCTTGCTTCATTTCCACCTGAAAGGACCCACCAGAGTAGGCATGTTGAGGCTGCTCTAGCATGGAAACATCCGGGGTAAAAAGCTCCTATGGGTACAGGGACTCTGATGCATCTCCTTGCCCAAACTTATTCCATCTGGCCCACAGGGTCCATAATGCCCCCTACTGATGTCAAACCTTCTTGGAAAGTTAAAAAGAAAAAAAAAAATTTCTCCCGGAAAGGCCATGGCTGCCTATTCTGTGGAGAGCTGGGAGGGCTTACTCAGCTGCCCCACTCTTCAGCTTATTTGACTGTCCTGTTTTGTCCTAGAAGATATATCCCTAGAGGCCAGTCTATCCAAACTTTTTATAATGTCAAGCAGTTTTTGCAAGGGGGAAGTTGCATTTTGTCTTCTAAATACTTCCACTATATGCCCAAACCAGGGCAGGCCCCTTTTCCAACCGTGC
Organism: Perodicticus potto; assembly: GCA_963574655.1. Classification (NCBI taxonomy): domain Eukaryota; kingdom Metazoa; phylum Chordata; class Mammalia; order Primates; family Lorisidae; genus Perodicticus; species Perodicticus potto. The sequence continues at coordinate 72,314 of CAUYRH010115085.1, read as the reverse complement.
AGGCATCGGGAATGCTGAGTATAATCCTGAACTGAATTATTTTCAGTTTCACAGTGCTTAGTAAGGTGTCTAAAGTGAGAGCATTTTGCTTCTCGGTTTTGCAGGGAATGGCACACATAGTTCTCACTCTCATTTTCTTTTAATGTTTGGAATGATTTTATTACAAACTATAACTTCTTTATGAGCAAATACATCTGAGAAACCAAACGCAGTCTCCCAGTGGACTCAGCCGTTTATAAAACCCTCACAGCATCTACAAGCAGAGGTGAGAGGCAATTCATCAACCCTTCATGCATATTCTCCTGTCTTCTGAGAAAATTAAATTTGTTTTCACCTACTGAAACTTCAACACATTTTTATTATATAAATCTAATTAATATGTGTTTAATGCTAACGTGCAATCAATTTACCCGTTATAGTGAAAACCTGATCCTATCATGTTTTTCTCATTAGAGAAAGTGTAGTCACCGATGATCCAATTTGGGGAATATATTCTGAGATTTTTTTTTTAAGTTTACAATTTTTATAGGATTTTTCTAACTTAGTCATTTTTATGTTTTAATTTCCCATCTTAGGATGCTTAGTTAATTAGATGGAAAAACTACAAAGTCAAGAACAGGTCACATGAGTCTTTATCTCCAAGGGCTTAGGGGAGTTCTTGGTTCACAGTAAATATTCAGTACATGTGTGTTGAAACAAACATACACTAAGTGCATTTGTGCCTTATATACAACACAGACGCTTACTCTTTCTCCCCAGCATTTCATTTTATCCACTTTTAATAGTTCTAGTACATGTTCTATTATAATCCCTCTCAAATCTCAATAGGATATCTCTATAAAAAAGAATATAAAACTTATTAGTGTACAGGTTACCAATAGATTCATGTAAAAAGATGTTCTACCTTACAAAGAATTAAACAAATGCAAATTAAAACATCAAGAGAATTTTATCTATCAGTTTGACGCAAATGTAAAAGTCCAATAAGATTTTAAGCATTTTGATTTAATGAAGGCAATGTCATGAATTTTAGTGGAAATTGAAATAAGTACATGAATTTGTGAAGAAAAATGTATATTCTATTTAAAAAAGTCATCTCAGTTTTGAGACTATAGGCAACAAGACCACATGTACTAAGGATTTTACACTAATAAATAATTTGAAGCAACAATAATAAAATAAATCAATGAATAATTCCAATGCCCAGAGGCATGAATAAAGAAATTGTGATTCAAACAATGGAATACAAATAAATCTTTTTTTTTTTTTTTTTTTTTGAGACAGGGTCTTACTCCTTCACCATGGCATCATAGCTCACAGAAACCTCAAACTCTTCAGCTCAAATGATTCTCTTGTCTCAGGCCCCTAAGTGGCTGGGACTCTGGGTACCCACCACAACACCCCACTAGTTTTTCTAATTTTGGTAGAGATGGGGTCTTGCTTTCCTCAAGCTGGTCTTGAACTCCTGAGATCAGGTGATCCACCTCCGTTGGCCTCCCAGAGTGCTGGGATTACAAGGGGGAGCCACCATGCCCAGCCTAATGTTATCTTTAAAAAAACAATATAGATCTGCATGGCCTGGAAAGATAGCCAGGGCATATTGATATGTAAAAATATGAGTTGTAGAACAATGTGTATGCAGAGAGATCTTGCTTTTTATTAGATAAAAGTGTCTATGTTGGTAGAATCCAGAAGAGTAGGGAAGGGTATGTAGAAAAGTATTAATAGAATTTACTTGGGTAGAGTAGATCTTCAATTTTCTTTCTTTCTTTTTTTTTTTTTAGACAGAGTGTCACTATATCTCCCTCAGTAGAATACGGTGGCATCATTACTATTACTATTAATAATGTATTATTATTACATTATAATATCATTATATTAATGATATATTATAATTATATCATTATAATATCGTGGTACATTATACCATTACTCCTGGGCTTAAGCGATTCTCTTGCCTCAGCCTCCCAAATAGCTGGGACTACAGGCACCCGCCACAACGTCTGGCTATTTTTTGATCGTAGTTGTCGTTGTTGTTTAGCAAGCCTCGGGCTGGGTTTGAACCTGCCATCCCCAGTATATGTGGCTAGCGCTCTAACCACTGAACTATGGGCACTGAGCTAGATCTTCAATTTTTATATCATTTTATTTTTTATAATAGGTTGTGAGTAGTTTTCACTTTTTTTACAATTAAAATATATAATATAAAAATACATGTATAGCTATGAATTTTTATAGGTAAAATAAAATAGTGGAATATTGGGATGAAACAATTCTTCAATTTTGATTTTTTTAGAAATACAATATTTCTCCTTTTTCAACCTCAGTGCTGGAGAATAAAGATATAATTCAATGTGGTTCAACAAGACATAATGATTACTAGAAGATCACTTTTTTAAAATACTTTTTGCTATTGTACGAATGTCTCCCCCAAAATTCAAGTATTGGAAACTTAATCTCACAATAGTGGGATAGTGTTAAGAAATGAGGCATTTAAGACGTGACTAGGTCATAAAGGCTCTTCCCACATGAATGGGTTACTACTGTTAATTCAGGAGTGAGTGAGTGAGTTGTGGAGATTAGGTTTCTAATGAGAGAATTCCTTCTGTTCCCTTTCCTGCTCTTTCTCTCACCCTCTCTTGTCCTTTCAATATGGGATGATGCAGTACAAATACAAATTTCCCATCATAAATTTCCCAATCTGTGGTATTCTGTTACAGCAACAAAAAACAGATTAAGACACTTTTAAAATAAATTTCTAGCCACTTCTTGTTTAAATCATCTTTAGAAACACTGAAAAGACACAGGAACCTGGAAGTTGCAAAGTCATTAAGAAAGAGAGGAAACCGTGGGTATAGTCACGAGCCACATTACAACAATTCAGTGAAGTACGGACTGCATTAATGATGGTGGTCCTACAAGATTATAACAGAGCTCAAACATCTCTATCACCTAGTGATGTAGCCATCGTAATGTAATGCTACACATTATTCACGTGTTTGTGGTGATGCTGGTGTGAACATACCTGTGCTGGCCAGGTGTGATGTCTCACACCTGTAATCCTAGCACTCTGGGACGCCAAGGCAGGAGAATCCCTCGAGGTCAGGAGTTTGAGGCCAGTCTGAGCAAGAGCAAGACCTGTCTCGACTAAATGTAGAAAAAATTAGCCAGGAGTAGTGGCAGGTGCCTGTAGTCCCAACTACTTGGGAGCCTGGGGCAGGAGGATTGCTGAACCCAGGAATTTGAGGTTGCTGTGAGCTAGGCTGATGACATGGAACTCTAGCCTGGGCAACAGGGTTACAATCTGTCTCAAAAAAATTAAAAAAGCCTACTGTGCTGCTACTTGCATAAAAGTATAAACATACTATACAATACTTGATAATAATGATGATGACTATGTTATTGGTGTATCTGTTTACTATACTTGTTATCATTACTTTAGAGTGTACAACTTCTACATGCACACAACAAGTTAACTGTGAAACTGCATCAGGCAGGTCTGTCCCAGGGTATTCCAGGAGAAGGCATTGTTGTCATAGGAAATGACAGTTCCATGCATGTTATTGCCCCCAAAGACCTGCTTGGGGGACAAGATGTGGAAGTGAAAGATGGTGATATTGATGATCCTGATCCTATGAGGTCTGCGTTAATGTATGCATTTTAGCATTTTAATAAAGCATTTTTAAAAGTAAAAGAAAATGAAACAAAAGCTTAAAAATAAAGATATAAAGAAAAAGTATTTTTGTACATATGTGCAGTGCATTTGTGTTTTAAGATAAGTGTTACTATAAAAGTGTTAAACAGTTTTAAATCTCAAAAGGTTTATAAAGTTAAAAAGTTACAGTAAATTAACTAGAGAAAGAAATCTTTCTAAGTTTAGTGTTGGCTAAATGTACAGAATGTATAAAGTCTATCGTAGTGTACGGTAATGTCCTAGCCCTTCACATTTACTCACCACTCACTCACTGACTAACTCAGAGCAACTTCCAGTTCTACAAGCTCTATTCATGTAAGTGCCCTGTACAGGTGTACCACGTTCTATATCTTTTGTTGTTGTTGTTGTTGCAGTTTGAAAAAATACGGAACACTTCACGAATTGGCATGTCATCCTTGTACCCATGTTCTATCATTTATATACTAATTTTACTGTACTTTTCCCATATTTAGATATGTTTACATACACAAATACTTACCATGGTGTTAGAGTTGCCTGCAATATTTGGTACAGGCACATGCTGTACAGGTTTGTAGCCAAGGAACAAAGCGTTATGTAATGTAGCCTAGGCTATACCAAATAGGTTTGTGTAGATCCACTCAATATTCGCACAAGGATGATGCCCTGCTCCAAGTGCATCCTCATCATTAGGTAATGCAAGACTGTATTTAGGGACAGGCGTATGGATCTCAAAAAATGTTGAAGAATATTAGGGCTAAGATTCCAGGGCTAATGAAGTACAGTTTGAGAACTCATGTACTCATTCATTCATTCAGTCAGAAATTTTTAAATTCAGTATCTACTGTTCCTAGTCATGTTCTAGGATCTGTAGCTCAGCAATGACCACACAGGTAGGGCCTTGCTGGTAAGTGTCTAGAGCACTGTCAAGCGTTTGTCTAGATCTGAGCATTCACTCCTTTCTGAGCACCTTCTGCTCTGGGAACAAGTCAGGCAAGGCCCCTGCACCTGTAAAGCTACTGAGAGAAAACACAATAAAGTCGAAGAGAAAATAGAAACCTGATATATTAGGAAGTGATAAGAGTTATGACGAAAAATAAGCAGAGACAATGACAAGAGTGACTGGAGTTTGATTTATGTGGGTACTTCAGACAGCACGGTCAGGGAAAGACTTTCTAGGGAAAGGACATTTGCCTTAAGACCCAAATGTTGGAAAGGAGCTAGCCCTGAAAGGAGAGAAGAGCATTCCAGGCAGAAGGAAAAATGTAAAGCCATGAAATAATTGTCAGGTGCTATGGACCAAACTGTGCCCTCCACCCAAATTCACATATTGAAGCTTTAGAGATCAGTGTGATGACATTTTAGAGATAGGGCCTGCATGAATGTAGTTTTTGGCCAGGGCTGGGTTTGAATATGCCACCTCCAGTATATGGGGCCGGCACCCTACTCCTTTGAGCCACAGGCACCGCTCACCTGCATGAATGTAAAGAAGGTTAAATGAGGTCATAAGGGTGAGTCCCTGATACGATAGAATTAGTTTCCTTATATGAAGTGATGCCAGGAAGTCCTTTCTATTTCTCTCTGCCACACGAGGACACAAGAAGTAGGTCGCCATCTGAATTGGTTGGCACCTTATTTTTGGACTTCCAGCCTGCAGAACCATGAGAAAACAAATTTCTGTTGTTTAAGCCACCCAGTCTGTGGTATTTTGCTGTGGTTATCTGAGCTAGCTAAAACATCAGGTTTAGGATATAATTAAATTGGAGCTTACAGGACTTCTTGACAGATTGAAGAAGGGTCAGAGATGACTCTGAATGTTTTTGCTTGAGTGACAGGAGGAATGGTGATGCATTAATGGAGAGGGGGAAGAGCAAGGTGGAGTGGGGAGCATGTGAAGGGGAGGAAGTGGGTCAGGAGGTTATTGCTCATTCATTGATGGCAAGATCTCTGCCTGTTAGACATCAGCATGGAATTGGATGCAGGACTTGGACTACAGGGATGAAAATGCCATGCCAGGAGTCATCAACATTTATACTGTGTTTAAACTGTGGAACTGGGTGAAACTACCTAGGGAGATGTGTGGAAAGGGAGTCTGGTGGCATTCCCACATTCTGAGGGAAGTCGAGGAGAAGCTGCTTGTGGGGCAGGGAGAGAATCAAAGCCCAAGAACAGTCCAAGTGCCATCAAATGCTACTAAGAGGCTAAGTGAGATGAGAGAAGAGATTGAAGGCTGGATTTGGCTGATGGAGGTCAGAGGGCACCAGGTGACAGGAGTGTCAGTAGAGTAAGGGGAAGTAAAAGCCCACTAGAAAGAGTAGGAAATGAAGGTAAAAAAAGTGGAAACCAGTCTTGTGTGAACTTTTCCTTCCAGGGGGAGCAGAGAAGTATAGCTGTAGATAAAGAGAGTGCAGGATCAAGAGACAATTTTAAAAATGTATTTTTATGATGGAGAATATGAAACACATATAAAAGTAGACAGACCTACTAGTACAGTAGACCTACCATACCCATCAACAGATTCAAGAGTTAACAATCTTGTTAATTTATAGTGCTGTGCATTTTCCTATTCCTGTCTTGTTTTAAAGTGAATTCTAGACATCGTTATTTCATCTGTAAACATTTGAGTGTGTATCTCTAAAAGATAATATTATGACTATATTTCTTTTTGCAAAGAAATATAGTCATAATAATATTCTTGTGTGTTGCAGCCCATATAGCCTGTGGCTAGGAGGAGTGAGAGTTATAAGAAATACCTGTGTAGATCAATAATGGCACACCTTGGTGGAAAGGGCATGGAGAGGGATTTAGCTCTCCTAACAAGCATGAGAGCTCGCGAGATGAGAGCAGTGGTGAATTGGCAGTCTCTACACCTGTGGTGTTGAGAGGCATGGGATCCGCCTTCTATTAGGCTGGAGGAGAAGGCAGTCGGGAGCGTGCACGTTCTATTATGGACCCACTTACTCTGACTCTGTCTCCTCTGCTGCCTGCAGAATGCCAGCATGGTGTCTCTCTGCTGCAGATCACTAAGCTCTACTAAAGACTAAGATCTATCTATTCTAAGACTGCTTTACTCTCTCTCCGCTGCTAAAGTAGATAGCCCTCTGGCACCTAAGAGAAATTGTTCCTGAGCAAGGTAGCTTAGCGGTGCGCGTCCGGAACCCAGTTAAGCCAGGCCCCAGACCTGGCCAGTCCAGGGCTCTGACACTTGTGTTACCTATAACAACTGATAATAATTCCTTACTATAGAATATCTAAGAAAATGTTAAAAGTTCTAATTGTCTTATGAATTTTATAATTTTATATTACTTGTTTCAGCTATTTTCCAAATAAGTTCCATACATTGAAATGCCTTTTGATTTGACCTTGCTATGTCTTTTACATCATTTTAAGTCTATAGATTCTTCATCTTTTCCCCCTCTTGCAATTTATTTATTTATTTACTTACTTATTTATTTATTTATTTATTGAGACAGAGTCTCAAGCTGTCATCCCAGATAGAGTGCTGCGGCATCACAGCTTACAGCAACCTCCAACTCTGGGGCTTAAGTGATTCTCTTGCCTCAGCCTCCCAAGTAGCTGGGACGATAGGTGACTGCTACAATGCCCAGCTATTTTTTTTTGTTATTGTTGTTGTAGTTATCATCATCGTTGTTTGGTGGGCCCAGGCTGGATTCAAACCCGCCAGCTCTGGTGTATGTGGCTGGCATTCTAGCTGCTTGAGCTACAGGTGCTGAGCCATTGCAATTTATTTTTGAAGAAACCATTTTTGGGGGTAGTTTTGTGTAGTCTGGGTATTTTTCTGAGTCAGTTTTGTGCTTCTATAACAGAGCACCTGAGAGTGGGTAATTTATAAAACATGGTAATTTATCTCTCACAGGTCCAGGGGCTGAAAAGTCCAAGATCAAGACACTGGCATGTTAGACCTCTGGTTCTACAGTGTTGCCTTGTTGATGCATTCTCCAGAAGGGAGGAACACTTTGTCCTTGCGTGGCAGGAAAGCAGAAGGAAGAGAACCCATTCAACAAGCCCTTTCTGTACAGAGGCATTAATTCATTCAAGAGGGTAGACCTTTCATGACCTAAACACCTCTCAGTAGACCCACATCCCAACAGTGTTGCACTGGCTATTCAAATTTCCAACATGAATTTAGGGGGGACACCTATCAACTATAACAGAACTCCTGATTAAACTTTTATGGTTTTCTTTAACATGTTCCTCTTCTTTTGTATTTCTCCAACATGGATAGTTGGACCCAAAAGTTTAATTGAATTCAGGTTTAAATTTTTTGGCGAGGTGATTTCATTAGTGGTGGTATGTTCATCCATCAAGCAGAATGTACTGTCTGGTCGCCTGTTTGTGATGCTAGCAGCCACTGATGCTCAATGCCCAGATACACTAATTCATTAAAGATTGCAAAAAAGTGACATTCTAATTCTATCCTTCCTCCTTCATTTACTAGCTGGAATACATCCCTTGTCATTTATTTCTTTATTCACTGCTACAGCTTAACAAAGGCAGAATAAATGTTGAATTCTTTCTTGTTTACAATTTCAAAATAAGTTCTTTATTATCCTCCAACATTGAACAATGTTTAAAATAATGAACTTGCTGATTTAAATATACTTAATGGATTTTAATACATTGAAGTTATTCTACTTATTGACACTCAAATTACCCCCATTTGTGCCCAGGGGAACTTCTTCAGTTTGGCCCTGGAATTCTTTTGTCCTACCCTTGGTAGTTTTCTGTAGCTTCCCTGCTGTCTGGTATAACAAGGTATTCTTGGCTCAATTTGTGTAATTCTTGTCTTACATCTGGAATCATTCATTTCTCCAAAGAGAAGAATTTTTATTTTAAATGAAAGATATGGAAGAATATTTATACACTGAAAGAAATAATTCAGTTGAGGGGAAATAACTGCCAGAGCAGAGTCCTTGAGTAGGGGAGGGAATAAAGTGTAAGTGGAACTCTCAGCCTTAGATGGAAACAGAGACAGTTCATTATAATAGTTACATGGGACAAAGCAAATGCTATAGAAATATAGGAGTCATATGGATGACTCGGCAATACAATTTTGCTTACATGATTCTGGGTTAAATTAACATATTTCCCACTTATAAATTCACTTTTATTCTTCAGTAAATAACCACAATCAAGAAATTATAAAATATATGAATACCAATGCACTAAAGTTTTAAGATTATCTGTGCATTGTCAAGAATTATTTAAAATTCAAAAGAAAAATGCTTCAATATCGAGACTCAAACTGTTTTCTTTTTAATTATTTTTCTTTTAAGTAGCAAGGTGGGTTATTCATTTATTCTTAGCATTTTTGAAAAAGGGATAAAGTTTTGCGTTTTTCTTTAACATGTTCCTTGTAATTTATTTGCTTTTGCTAGTGTGAAACATGATCCCAAGAGGATCTCACTGTGAGCTACAAAGTTCCCAAGTAAGGAATGCCTTGATGTACAAATGGCGATCTCATCTTGTCTGATTTGACGAGTTAGCCCCTCTCCTTTTCCTTTGCAATCATTGCTTTTTCTGCAGACCCTGTAGCATTATCCTTTTTACTCCTTTTCTTCTCATATCTATAGTGTCTACTTCACTACATTGTTCATGTTAGTGAAGATTGTTCAGATATAAAAGGCATGAATTCATTTCTCTCATTCTTGGGCCTATTCTAGAGATTGTGACCCTTGCTTCTCTCCCCACCAGCGGCCCTGTTCCCTACATTTTTGGTCCAGATGGGAGGCATTTTTGAAGAGATATGATTTAAGTAATATTGAAGCCTGAAATATATCCTTTAGTGCATTTCAAGCAAGGCACTACTTGCTTGGTAGTAGAGCAAGACCCTGAAGATGGAAAAGAAAAACAAAAGGAGTAGAAGAGTGCTGTTGGCAAATTTTGTAATTTTGAAAAATTGCTTATTACCGCCCTGTAAGAATTGCAAGAGAAAATGTTCTCCATTCTCTCCTTTCTTCCTATAACATCCACAGCTCTCAGGTCCCAGGATGGAAATTGATTTGCTTATTAATGATACTAATATGTTGCAAGTCACCACCATCAGTGTTAAAAAGGATCAGTTCAGGAAACTTGACTAAAATTATTTTGATGGAGAAACTTATTTCAATTTTTCAACAGTTTTCAACCTATCTTTAGAACTCAACATAATCATAAATTGCAAATACATGAGCTGCTTATGCAAAGTTGAATTGTGAAAGTAAAAATTAGTATCTAAGCATTCAGTTTGCAGAAATATTCACCCTAAAATTCCTTTAAAACAGGAACTTCTGTAGTGTTTATTTCCAGATCATTAACTCCTTGATAAGAGAGTCTAGGGGTGGGTTGAGCAACCTACTGCATAAAATCTGGAAATTGTTAGATAAAGTTTGATGAGAAATGAGTGTCAAATAAATTATAAGGAACTAATAAAATAGAACTGATTTATTGATCTATATATTTTGGAAACAGATCAACTTGTGAAAGTGAGGTAGAGCTTTAACTGCTGCCCACCAGGCCCATGGTACAATTTTATTGTATTTGTTACAAAGAATAATCAAATATTTTCTTCTTATAACATGAAATGCCAACATTTTCTTATCCTACTGTGCATATTTATCTGCATAGTGTTTCATAAGCTTAATTGAAATGCTTATATATATATATGTATGCTACTCATGAAAGTAAGTGCAGTATATCTCTGCTACATATATCTCAGGAAGTTATTATGGGCATCAATTGGTGATAAATCCTAGAGTGATAATTTAAAACCTCATAGCAATTTTCCAGGTAATTTAGAAAAATGCAAAGTTGTTCCTCGATGCTTTTAGATATTTTTTAAAATTGCTTCTCAAATTTAATCTAATATTTACCCCACCGAGTGATCTGAGTGGGAGGCAGAATGATTGGCAACAGGGAGCCAGGAAGCATTTTTCAGCACAGACTGCCCTGTCTAATGAACTAACTCTTGGACCAGTCTGTAAGATGGAAAGAGGAAGAAACTGGAATATTGAAGATAAAACCGGGGACTCTTGCATTTGTCTGATGGGGGGCAGAGAAGACTCTGAATTGGTGTAGGAGCAATGGAAATGGAAAGAGGGGGTGGTTTCCAGATTTTGGTGGGGTAGGATTGTAATAGCCTAATGACAGACTGAACAGCACAGGAGTGGGGGTGAGGCAGAAGCCTCCTACTTTTATGCAGAGGAAGAGAAAGGAGAGGTAGAGAAAGGCATTGGGAAGGAGCAAGTTTGGAGAAGACTACAAAATGTCTCAGAAGTCAAATGAGGAGAAGGTTTCCAGAGAAGGAGGTCAGCAGAAACAAATGATGCTGAGAAGTACTATTAAGATAAGGGAAAAAAGAAGACACATATAGATTTAACAAGTACAAAGTTGATGTTAGTTTTTAATAATTTGATGAGACTGAAAGCCAGATTACAGTGGACTGAGGAATAGAAGGGGTATCACCTGGAGGAAGCAAAGTATAGAATTACTTTTGAGAACTGGTGATGACACATAAATGAGAGAGAGTTGTAACTCTTTGGGAAGAATAAGGTTGGAAAGAGTTTTGTTAGCAGCGGAAACTGATTCTAAGAACACAATGAAGAGGTGGGGTGATAGTTGCTGCCACCAGTGATCTGTGGTGAACCGTATCTCCCAGCACTTATGCCCTGTGTAGTCCCTCCCCTGGAATCTGGGATGGCCCTGTGACTGATGGAATGCGATGCTCTTGGACACGCTTCCAAGACAAGGCATTAGGAAGACCTGGCAACTTCTGCTTTTGTACTCTGGAAGGAGCCAGCTGCCATGTAGGACATCTGACTAGCTGACACTGCCTGTTGTGGAGGAAACCCCTGCTATGCGTGTGGACTCATCACATGGAGGAGAAAGAGAGGTGTCTGTCCAGCCCCTGGTTTTTCCAGGCATCCCAGATGTAAGAGTAAAAAAGCCATTTGGATTTTTCAACCCCAGAAGATACCACCTGGATTGCCGAGGGGCCCTGCCCTGCCTGAATTGCAGACTTCTGGGCAAATAAATGTTGTCTTACGCCACTATGTTTTTGTGTGATTGTGGTGCAGAAATAGGTGACTGAAACAGGTGATTTTTAAAAAACAGATAGGAGACAGGGGATTTTTATGGGCAGAATAAGGTCCTAAAAAAGATGAGGGGAGGGAGGGGCATGTAGAAGAATTGGCCATTTTGGAAATGAATGAGGACATGGCTTTCTGTGAGGCAGAAAGGATAGGGTGGGTAAAAATGACATGAAAGTTGGAGATGGATGGGCAGGAAATTGGACCAATTCAAATTAGACAGTGCAATGCTATGTTGAGAATGAGGGCTGCAGAAAGAAGCTGAGAGCTGACGAGGAGAGCAAAAATTGATTGCAAATGGAATAGGGATTCATTATGGGAGGAGCAAATTGATGGCAGAGCAGCTGTAAGAGCCCCGGTGAGTGTGATGGTCATGAATTTGTGATGAGGCCCATCAACACAGCTCAGTGAGGTTTTGCGCTCACCCTTACTGACACTGGCTTCCTTCGGCAGTCAAAACTTCTATGTAGGTAGGCTACCAGCCATTCCTATTTGGTCTAGGGGATTTGGATACCAATTATATAAAAAAAAATGCAAAAAAATGAAAGTGTAGCCCAACTAGAACATTTGAGGGTTTTAAGTGTTTCAGATACTCTCTCTGGTTAATTAAAAATCCATGGCCCTGCTCCTTGCCCATTTGCAATACTGAAAATGATTTTCATTAGCAATTGCTGAATCATATACCTGAGATTACAGACAATGCTATTTATACTAAAGAAATAGAGTGCACATCTATTTTAGCTTCCTGCCCTATTTTCATACTTCTATCCATTTGGATTTGTGTCCCATATGTTGTCCTCAGCACTGTCTAAGCTTGCTAGTTACAGCCCCCAAAAAGCTTCCTTTCCGAATAGGGCTTTCTCTGAGTAGAGGGCTGTACTTTCTTTCAGACTATCACTTAAAAGACAGATATTGTGAAGATTAATTAGTCAGTTTTTAAAATATCTCTATGATGGCAAAACCACTAGTTTTTATATCCTTGAATAGTGCAGAGCGACTGTTTTGTAGCTCCTTAGAAGAAAGGCAATCTATTGCAGGGGCTTGGAAAGTGACTTGTGGAAAGCCAAGCATGAAGTGATCCAATAACTTTGAGGCACTAATGGGCGCTTATGACATCCTCACATCACCATCGATAAAACTCACTTGCCTACTCTTGACCTCCAGGGACCCCCTGCTCCATGACCTTTTACTTCCCTGAGCCTCAAATTCATGGTTTGCTTGAGGGGTGGCTTTGGACTCTATATGCTACTTATTTCTGTGCCAGGACCTAACTGCCTTGGTTCTCTCAGTTCTCTCTCTCTTGACCTCCAGGGACCCCCTGCTCCATGACCTTTTACTTCCCTGAGCCTCAAATTCATGGTTTGCTTGATGGGTGGCTTTGGACTCTATATGCTACTTATTTCTGTGCCAGGACCTAACTGCCTTGGTTCTCTCAGTTCTGGCTGCTCAGTCTGACACTGGGATAGGCTACAGTCAACCAGTCTGGAGTTTTATCCTTTTATGTACCTCCCACCAGTTAGGATGTGGTCCCATAATAAAGAAGGAACTTGCTCAGATGTGATAGCCACTGACCTGTGCCATGTAATGGCTAGTTTTATGGCTGAACATACAGAGTACCTAGTAAAATTCAGATAGCTCAGCAGCTGCTAATTAGGTTTGTTCACCAGAAAGTTCCGACAGGCCTTTTAAGATGTGACAAGACAGCCTGGGTCATCATGTTAGCGTGGATAAACACAGCTTTAGTTGTATACAGTGAGGATGTCTAGGTAAGAATTTATTGCTGATTCTTTCATTCATCAGCTGGTAACTGATTTAGGACTGCTTTGTGTTCATACCTCCGTGTTGGAAGCTGACTATTTCAGGACAAGCATAGAATCCTCACCACATTAAATGACTAACAGCTTAAAGGACATCAAGGTTATACATTGAGGCAGATTGCACACTTTGGCAATCCTAGTCAAACTATATGTTAAATAGGATGGAAAGAAGAAAATAGAATCAAACAAATCTTTGGCTTGGAAACTGATTGACATCAACATAGCTGGGAAATGCAGGCCAAATTTGAAACGTGCTAAAAACCAAATTTCCTAAACGCTGGGGAAATTTTGGCATGTAGTATTGGGCAGTTAAATTCTAGAACTATTTCATTTGTGCCAGCTACTTACCATCACCAACACGGAACTTGCATAACTGCACTGCAGTTTTACTGCTGAAAACAAACTTTTCTTGGCCTGAAAATGTGCACAGGGTACAATGGCAAGAAGACAGCAGAACTGCTGTGCAGAAAGCTAAAGGGAAACATTCAGAAGAGGAAGCTTGAGCATAAAGTTCTCAAAGGCGTTTTCTGGAACAATTTCCATGTAAAGGGTAACCATTACCTGGTTTGAAACAACAAACCAAGGACACTTACTCTGTGTGCGCCCTTCCAAAACAGCAATAGCAACAAGGATGCCCCAAAGAGCATAAAGTGGAGAATGATGGCCACAGGTAGCACAGGTAGAGACAGATAACTCCTGTTATCGGATATGAAAAGACAATTTTCATACAATTCTTCTAGTGAATGCTCTGATGTGCCACCTAGACATCCCACTCTGGGCTGAGGTGTTCTTTCCCTTAGCTTCCCAGGACATTGGCTTCTGTCTCTTCTTCTTCTTTTTTTTTTGAGACAGAGCCTCAAGCCGTCACCCTGGATAGAGTGCCATGGCATCACAGCTCACATTAACCACCAACTCATGGGCTAAAGCAAGTCTCCTGCCTCCACCTCCCAAGTAGCCGGGACTACAGGCACCTGCCACAACACCCGGCCATTTTTTGGTTGCAGCCGACATTATTGTTTGGTGAGCCCAGGCTGGATTCGAACTCGCCAGCTCAGGTGTACGTGGCTGACGCCTTAGCCGCTTGAGCCACAGAAGCCGAGCCAGCTTCTGTCTCTTCTGCTAGAAAGAGCTGCCTTGTCCAAGTTATGCTCCCTCCTGGGGCTGCCCACATCCAGTGATTGGTCAAATAGGGGGACAAAACCCTGGCCCCCTTGTCTTGATTCAGGACAACTGAAAGGCCCTTCCAGATTCATTGTTCCCCGTAGGACTATGGAGAGCTCTGTTACCACTGCCTCACCATTCTTCTCACTCTATCTATCATCCTACTTTTCTCATATTCTAAAATTTATTGTTCCTAACAAAATGCTTTCAGGTCCATCTCTATGTCAGAGTTTCTTTTCTTGGAGATCAACCTAAAACAATGCTAAACTGATGCCAACACTGTGTGATGGGACAAAATAATCAACCTGTGCTTGTTCTCAGCCTTGCTCTGCCCTATTCCTCTAAAGAGGAGTGGGGTGCTGCCTGCTCCATCACCCTCACCATCTCCTGTGAGCAGCATACTGCTTCGCAGAGTTTTATAAAAGTGGATAGGGGATGGGGAGAAGGATGTGAGTGCTGATGGGATCAGACCCAGGAGAAGCTGTAGCAAATAATACAATTACTTGGGATTGAAAAGAGATTTTTAAGAAACATCATTGTGCTCCATGCAATAAATTGAATTGTTGGGATATTAATTTTTGAGCTTGACTACCTTTCCATTCTGAGGTTGAATTTCATGACACATGATTCTTAAGCTTTCCATTTGAATATAAGAACATCATCTGTGGATGTGAATAATTACACCAGAAAAACCAATATTTCAGGAGTATTTTAAGATGGACTACAGTTTTATATAATCTGATCCATATACTTTCAATCCTATGAATTTAAATCAACAAAGAATAGATTTATCGGGTCCAGGACTTTAAGTGGAAGGGTTTACCATCAGGTAAAACTAATTAAACCATGGTTTCAATCCTAATTGTGACCGGCATCTAAACTACTATGAAAACATTCTTCAAAAACATCTACAAGTGGCAGCCATGCACCTATGGGAGCTAAGGACAGCAGACTCAATTCTTCTGGTATAAAAGTCTATGGGAATTTATGGGCAGGCAGGTTGAGACACTACAGCAATCAATATTTTAGGTACTCATTGAGTTAACATTTTTAATCCAATGCCCAATATCAGTGGAACGGCAGTAGAACTGATTAGAAATCTTTTAAGGCTACAGTAGATGCAAGAGTGTCTGGAGGTGACAAATAGAGGTCCCTCTCTGACTAGGCTCTCTCAGCCCAGGGACTATGTTCTAACTGGACTCTCTTGAAGTGGTCTGGGGTGGGTTGTGAATCACAGCATCCTGAGTTACAGGGTGAATCTTCTACTTTTATTTGTTTAGGCTGTTTAAAATTTCAGGAATAGTTGATAAATATTAGTCAATTTTTCTTGAGTAAATATTTCTTAAGAATAAGCCTTAAAAATACAATAAATGTCTTTAATGATACACATCAGATAAGTATTCCAAACATATTTCCATTGGGGTATAATTCAAAGAACTAGTAATGATCACAAGCTGCTAGCAGTGTGGGAATCAGATGTAGTTAGTGTTCAAAATCTATCAGGAAGCTCCAATTTGTCACCCTTATCCTTAATCTTTCATGTTCTAACAGAAGGCTTTCCTCTTGAGGATCTCTGTCTCTTAGGTTCAGGTGCAAAGACTCTAAATTCGTGGTTACAAGCACTATTGGGGAAACTTAAGAAGACTGAACATTTTTTCAGAGGAGAGGATAGCACGCGGTGTGGATTGTCCATGTCTCTCTCCAAACCCATACAAAGAGTTTTAGGCTGTTCCTAAGTTTTGTCCTATTTCTGTCCTATGCCTATACCCACCTTTGAAGCTAATTGATAGGAACCAATACCTGTGAGCTTTGAGTTTATTTACTATTAAAATTTATTTTAGAATCAAAAATTTTTAAAAATTGTATCAGAAACATTGATGTATCCTTCTTATAGCATTAGTTGGTACCATTACATGTATTTCTGTTCCAGATCAGAAATGTGTAGAGCTTAGAACTTTGAATCCTACCATTCTTTTTAAAAACTTTATATTGAAGCACAGCATATATAATAACAGCATTTTAGAAGTATGTAGTGCGATGAAGTTTCACACGTGAGACACATCCAGTTCAAGAAACAGGACATTCCTGGCACTGAGAAATCCCCTTCTGGTTACTTTCCCCACCAAGGATACCCACTATCTTGATTTTTAACTCCTGAGGCTGATTTTCCCTGTTTTATTTGTTTGTTTTTTTCCTTTCCTTCCTTTTCCTTTTCTCTTCTTTCTTTTTTCTTATTTTTCTTTCTTTTTTTTTTTTTTTTGCTAGTGTATTGTATATAATTAGATACATAAAACATATTTTTTAATTTGGCTTTTTATCCAGTCAATAATATGTTTATGAGAGTTATCCTTACTGTTGCATGTAGTAGATGGTTCATTCTTGTTGCATAGTATTCTATTATATGAATAGGACACGATTTATTTATATCTTCTTCTTAGAAGCATTTCTCTACAACCAGCTGCGAAAATCTAATTCCCATTGCTTTGTCTGACTCTCAGGGGCTAAGCAATGCTAGAGGGACACTACCCTTCCCCAGGCTTTTTATCTGCTATTTCACCAAAAGCCCATTCCAACCCATTTTGATAACCCCCTGTTGCACAGACAATGTAGTAGTTCCTGCCCACATAAAACTACTTAGCACTTGAAATGTGGCTAATACAAATTAAGATGTGTTGCAAGTATATAATTCACATTGGATTTCAAAGACTTGCTATGAAAAAAGAATTCAATGGTTTTCATATTGATTGCTTGTTAAAATAATGATTTGGCTATATCATTGGACAAAATAACATACATTCTTATCATTGACTTCACCTCTTTGGCACTGCACTTGGTGGCTCACACCTATAGTCCTAGCGCTCTGGGAGGCCAAGACAGGCGGATTGCTAGAGCTCAAGAGTTCGAGACAGCCTGAGCAAGAGTGATACCTGATCTCTACTAAAAATAGAAAAGTTTGCTGGGTATAGCGATGTGCACCTGTTGTCCCAGCTATTCAGGAGGCTGAAGCAAGAGGATCACTTGAGCCAAGGAGTTTGAGGTTGCTGTGAGCTATGATGCCATAGCACTCCAGAGAGATAAAGTGAGACTGCTTCAAAAAAAAAAATTGACCTGTTTGTTTTTTACTTTTAAAAATATGGCTACCAGAAAATTTAAAATTAGGTGATGTTCATTATATTTAGAAGTGTTGATCTAGACCACTGTCTTATATAGGTGGCTTAGTTATTCTTCTGCTAAAAGTCAGAATGTTAGACTAGATGATCTTTCATGTTTTTTGTTCAAAAAATCCTCTGAATCTCCCAGTGTCTACTGGAGCAAGTTCATGGATGTGAAGTCCTGATGGTGTCCAGTTGCCCCTTCAGCAGTTCAAGGTTGGTTCAAGTGAGAGTCAGTGCATCCTACATCAGGACGGGAGTGCCTCACGTTCGCCTCTGGTAGCCAACAAGCCTTAAGTCTGACATTAAGGCTGATACTACTTTAATTAAAACTGTGACAAGAGACGTTGATTATGGAAGTATATGAGGCTAAAATTCATGAGACACTTCACATTTTGAGCCTCTGTAGGGGAAACCACTTTTCGCTTCACTTAACTCTGTTTATAGCTGCTGTTGGTTTATATGGAAAATGTGGCAGCTAAAGTTCAGACAATTTATATATGGCAATATAATTTATATGAAGTCATTTTGGAGGCCGGCTGAATAATGAAAGTGTCAATTAATTTTAAAGTTTTTAGCTACATATTTTGGTTTTGTTATCCACAGAATACAAAGATCAATTCCAAGCATTCATATTATGGTGATCCCACAAGCCCACGGTCATGAGGAAATCAAGATGATCCTAGTGAAATAGGAATATATACATAGGAATCTTTTTAAATGAAGAAATAATTCCTAAACACTTTACTGAATTCACATTCCACTCACATGAGGGATTTTATTCTGATGTATTGCTTTTAATCCGATACAACAGCGGACCGTTGAACATTTCACTGGGCAGGTAAATTTTTAGATCTTTTGGCACATCTGAGTTTTTGTATTTTTTACTCATGTGTTTTTATTTTTCTCCAGTGTCATTACTATTCACTGGTGACAAATATGTGTGCTTCTTATCTTTAAAGTATAAGGTCTTTAAATTATTAAAAACCTATAGAAATACATCCTTTGTTTCCTGGAGACAGGGTATTGTTCTGTCACTCAGGATAGAGTGCAGTGGTATCATCATAGCTCATTGCAGCCTGAAATTCCTGGGATCCAGTGATTCTCCTGCCTTAGCCTCCCAAATAGCTGGGACAAATAGGTGCACATCATCATGCCCAGCTAATTTTTCTGTTTTTTTTTGTAAAGATGGGGGCTTGCTTTGTTGCTCAGGCAGGGCTTAAACTCTTATCATCAAGCAATCCTCCCCACCTTGGCCTCCCAAAGTGCTAGGATTACAGGCAGGAACCACCAGACCTGGCCCAGAAATATGTCCTCTTGATTGTGCACTGTATTATGTTTCCAATTCCCAATGCCCTAATTCTTTAATTAAAAACTGGAGCAATTTAAATATTGCAATGATGTTTTTGGATTCTATATTTTAATTGCATTTAAATGATGAATATTTGATGCCATGTATTTGTCAGACAAATAGGAATAAGTACCCTCATTCCCTAAAAGACAATTACTAGGATTTAAGCGAGGAAAGCCTTGATTAAAAGAACTAGGAAATTAGAAGCAACCTGTCGACGTGTCCAAGAGGCGAATTCAAGAACTTCATTCTAAATACCTTTATGGGAAAAAGAAAACCCATGCTGATTTCAGAAAGGATTAAAAATTGAACAGTCCTGGAGTTTTCATCAGGAAATGATCTGGTTTTAGAATCTCCATTATTTTTTAAGCTACTTTGGGGACTATTTTAGAAACAGCCTCAGCTTCTGTGGAATGATCCTCTACTAAAGCACTGTCTGGAGTCTGTTTCTATCATTGGAACCTCACATAAAATCAGCCCATTAAAGTCCTTCCCACACCATCTTCAGGAGGAATATGCAGCATTACTTCAAAGCAAGAATGAGATGAGAGAAATGGGTGCCCTGGGTCCTCCTGGCTACTTGCCCTTGTTACCCACAGAGCAGCCTGCAGCGCTGGTAGAGTTCGCCCAGGGACACTGAAGACAGCAGTGTCGGCCGCGGCCATTTGGCATTCTTCTGCAGGCACAGAAAACAGTTGTCTACATAGAACCTGGAAATGGTACCTGTGGAGCTGGAACCATTAGAGATCATCAGATCCAACACCCAGTCTTTACGAGGAAGCTGAGCTCCAAAGGGGAGGTGGCACGCTCATCATTGGTGACCTGGGCAGTCAGTAAGCTCTCCGGGGGGATATTTAGGGAGGAGAGGAAGGAGCTTTACCTGGACGTGGGCTGTCGTTTAAAAAGCAGCTACTGAGAAATCCTTCCCAGGAAATTTTTCAGACCCAGCGCTTCAGTCTTGAGGGGCGGGAGACAGGTCTTATCTTCAGCTCCCAGTTGTTGATAAGGTGTTTTACTCAAAGAAACAGGAGTAACCTTTTTTATCAGCATTGTCTGTGGCACACAGGACCCAGCTTTATTCATTTACAGTTCATACACGGCGTATGTCCAGATGGGTGGCGTCCTTGCCTTTGTGCGGTGGCTCTCAGACATCCGTGCACACACCCAGAAAGTGAAGAACTCGTGTAGGGGGGCAAGTCGTTGGCTGCTGCAGGCTGCAGGAGAATATTCCAACATTTTTCGGTAAATTGAGACTAACATCTGATTCTGAAACGAAATCTTCAGCCAAAAGTACCCTCAGCCTATTGTGAGATCACCAGCGTCTTGGAGGCTTCACTGAAAAGGCCTAACTCAGGCACCGCAGGGCCCTCTGGTATTTTGTGCTTACCCTTGTATTTCCCATCTCCCAAAGCTGCAGCCCACCATCCCCCCCAGCACGGGATTTCTCAACCTCGACACCGACAACGTTGACGCTGTGGTCTATCTTTGTTGTGAGGGATGTCCTGGGCATTGTGGGATGTTAAGCCACAGCCCTGGCCTCTGCTTACCAGATGCCAGCAGCGCCCCTGCCCGCTGTCATGACATCAGAACGTCCGCAGACGCTGCGCTGCTGGAGACCCGC
Organism: Perodicticus potto; assembly: GCA_963574655.1. Taxonomy (NCBI): domain Eukaryota; kingdom Metazoa; phylum Chordata; class Mammalia; order Primates; family Lorisidae; genus Perodicticus; species Perodicticus potto. The sequence goes on along the minus strand of CAUYRH010115085.1, from coordinate 51,452 downwards.
TCTCTCCTGCGCACCTTCTGCGAGGAGGGCTGACGGTAGAGTCGGTGTTGTCCCCAGAGGCCAGGGCCTGGCCGGTGCCGTGCCTGCAGCACACTCCGCAGAGGGCTGCAGCAGCTGCAAACACCCTAGGCATGTCCAGAAAGGATTTTAGCAAGTTCCTTTTCTTGTTTCTGTTGCTGCTATGATTTTTTGTAGTGTGCTGGAATTTCTGATCCACAATGCCTTCCTTAAGGGCAAGGAGGACCTCCACACATTTTAAGATTGTCAGAGGAACTGGAACATGGGCGCCCTCTTCCGAGGATCCCCCCTCTTCTGCCAGTGTTGGGACTTCTCAAGCAGGTTGAGAACTGGACTTCTTGGAGCCTACCAGTCCAGTTCTTGGTTCAAAGGGCTGACCCACTTCCCTGGTGGTGACTCAGTTTATTCTCAGAAGGCGTTGGAGATACACTTACTTTTTAAAAAACACAGTGTCTCCTCCACTCCAACCGTCAATATCTCAGATTGCAAATATGCCTCATACCAAAGAATAAGAGCTATGGGTACTACTTTGTCAAAGCAGTGTGGATTTCCATCATCTTAAACAAATTGCCATTTCCTTCCTAGCTGACTCCTTCAGTAAGAACAAGCAGTTCACAAACCAATGCAGTTAGACAAGAGGGTGTGTGGGAACAGGAAAAGAGTGGGAGAAGCATTTTGCAGTTTATTAAAATATCAGCACCTCTTTTTTTGATACAAAAACAAAAACCAATGCATATATGCATGTTTAAACTCTTCCATCTCCTGGACCATTTCCCAGTTAGGAAAGATGTGTTATTTTATGGGAATACACATTCACACACACACACACAGACATGTGTTTTATATATAGGTATATGTGTGTGTGTGTATACATGTAAATATATATAAAAATATGTATAACTTCATTGTTTAAGCTCAAATTCACAAGGCTATTGGTTGATGAGCAGGTACACAGATGAGAAAAACATCAGCAGCAGAATCTTTCTCTTCCTCTCTGCTTAATTTCCTCCTTTACATGCTAGAACAGAGCTTCAATGCTTACAAAGAGCTTTGAGAGGCCTTACCAGGTAGGCACAATGAATAATGGTAGGACAGGGGAACACCCACTGATACAGGGGAAAAAACTTCTCAGACAGCCACATCTGTTTGCATAACTCAGCACTTCTCCTCCTGGGGCCAGGGCTCCTAGCAGGGTCACAGAAATGCTGGAGGGATCGTGGAGACTGTGCCAGAGGGTACCTCCTGCAGCTGTTTGATGATTACATCTCTAAAGGCAGATAGCCTGCACTGAATTCTGTCACTAGCTCCATCCCCAGCTCTAGCCTTGTGTCTGCTCCGATGTCAGAAGGGAGGTTAAATTCTGACTATGAATTGGAAACTACAGTATGTTTGTAATAAACGGAGCTAGTAAAGCAGTAACTCGAAGTTGGAGGAGATATTAACAAATTCAATATAAAAACATTTTAACTCTTTTGAAAAAGAAAGGAATTTTTCTTTTAAACTAGGTATTCTGAACTCCAACTCCATAGAACCATCTGTTTCATGGTATTTATAAGCCCCTTGAAAATGGAAATATTCATTTTCCAGAACCAGGTATCCTACCTTTCATCAGATTCTCCAGGAGGTCCATAATTGACGAAAGATTAAGAACCATTGCCTCAGAGGCAGGGAGGATGGTGCTGTTCTTTGTTTCGTCCATGATCATTTACTAGGCTATGTGTGTCTGTGTCTGTGTGTGTATGATTGTTTATTAGCTTGTGTGTGAGTGTGTGCTGTGTGTGTGTTTTTGGTTTTGTACTTTCTGAGAGTTTCATTGGTGTTTATGAGATGTCTTCCCAGACGGTGAGCCAATTCAGGGTCAAAGATTTCTGGGACACAATTCTTAACTATAGTTGGTTTTAGGTCCTATACAGAGTTGTTCCATGGAAATTCAACAGTGATTTACTGTGCAAGGTGACATTGGGGAGAGAAAGCACCTTGGGTGAAAAAAGAGGGGGAAAATTAAATATACAGGGCGCACAATCACTTTTGTACCTGTCCTTAAATATGCCAGTGACTTATTTCCTTGTGGTTGTCTATTACCACCTCCATTCATTCTTGCTGGAAGGGATGTGCACATCAAATGCGTTACTCAGAGTGAGGAGTCAAGATTTTCATGTCCAGTCATGAAAAGTAGGTCAACTTAAGGAGGTGGACGAGGTAGGGAGGTGGTCAGCTTTGGAGGTTCTACTGTGTAAAATAGAGAAAATATTGATATGTACTAAAGAAAAAGTAAGTCAGACAAAAGAGATATGGAATATAAGAGGAAGGTCAATGTATTAGATTAGGACAGCCAGAGAAGAGGCCCTTGAGCAAGTGACCGGGGGTCTGGGCCTGGAGACACTGCTGTGCTTGATCACAAAATCTCTACTGTCTTCTCCAAATATCATGTTTTTCTGATGGAATCCTGTAGTTGGTCAGGAAAGCAGGTGCTTCTCTTCTTAAAGAGGAGAATGATTTCTCACCAACTCATCCTCTGAAGCCAAGGCCTCCTCACCATTTTGACACCACAGGCACTTTCCTGCCATGGGACCTTTTTCACTCATGCTTTGTCCCAAATGCTCTTCCTCTGGATAACGGCATGGCTCACTTATGTCCTTCAGATCACAGGGGAGAGGTCACTTGCTCAGGGGCCTCTTCTCTGGCTGTCCTAATCTAATACATTGACCTTCCTCTTATATTCCATATCTCTTTTGTCTGACTTACTTTTTCTTTAGTACATATCACTATTTTCTCTATTTTACACAGTAGAACCTCCAAAGCTGACCACCTCCCTACCTCGTCCACCTCCTTAAGTTGACCTACTTTTCATGGCTGGACATGCACCACATGTACGTTTCAGCCTGGTGGGCCTAGCTCCTTATGTCGACCACCTTTGTATGCTGACCAGCTTGTTACAGTCCCTTGGGTCATCAATTTAGTATTTTATATTCATGGGTTATTTAGTAGAGCTTTGGCTCCATGAGGGCAGAAATATTTCTCTACTTTGTTCAATACTAAAACAATAGCACATAGAACAATGTCTGGCTCATTGTAGACAACAAATAGTGAATAATACCAGGAGATATGTGGAGGTAACTTGCTTATTAAAAGAGTATTGTGTGACCTTTCAACCCTATGATTTTGTGATCAGGCAGTCAAACTAATTAGGCAGCATGGTTTAAGTGGTGCTAAAGCCCTTATGCCTGCATCTATCAAAGTACTTGTCACTTACATACCATAATGTTTAACTTGGCTGGTCTCCTCCCCAGGTTAAGTTCTGTGGAAGAATGAGGACTGCCCCTTTAATTCTGAGAGGAGCCCTAAAGTGTGTATATAAAAGATGCTCAGCAAATGTGAAGCAAAATGACTGAATGAAGGAAAATACTGTAACACCTAAGAACCACCATTGAGGTAGATGTAACTACCCAAACAAAGGGTAAAGAATTTCTTTGTGAAGCTGTAGGACACATCCCCATTCGTTTGATTTACAAACCCTCCCAGAGAGTAGCTATACAGAATAGGGAAGACGCTATGGCTTCTGCAGCAATTCCTAGAAGCAAAATTAGGCAGGTCAGGCAAGTGAGCAGGTCAGGCTCAGACCGATGTGTCCAGGGAGGATGATGAGGGTGGGCCCAGTAGAAAAGCCAGAGCAACAGGCAGAAATCAAAGTTCAGGTGGATTGGTGGGTGGAAACTATCGTGGAGAGGATTTCTGGACTATACTAAGCAGCAACAAGGGCAAACATCTTAAGAAAAACAGTAGGGATGAGTCTAGGTTGGTTTCATGACAGCTCCAAATCACCACAGTAGCTTTTTCACCTTTAACATAGAGGTTTGGGTATTCCGTTTTTCTCATCTACAAAGTGATCTTTCAGCCCCTGTGCTTTATAACTGCTAGGTCTGAATCCACTCTTTTGGTACGATAGGCGACACATCCCAGGGATCTATGCAGGTTAATTTTTCAGGTTTCTGTGCTTATCCTCGAGAGCCCCTGAGCCCTGATACAGCCTGGCTGGCACATTTTATATCCTGTGCCCTTAGCCACCTTCTAATCCAGCCTTACAGTCTTCCAAAACTGATATTATTAAATATTTAACCAAACTTTCACAATGATTTTATTATAAACATATACCCACAATTAACACATTACTTTCCTCTAATCTCCTCAGCATTATTATTTATATCTACCAAATGGCATTTTCTTTAGAAAACGTGAAGCTGTCCATCACCTTCCTTCTATAAAATTGTCATTTGGGTTACCAAAAAAAAAAAAAAAAAGGACCCATCTTTTATCCTGCTATGTTAGAAAGAAAATATCTACATACACGAAGCTGATCAAGATTGAGAAATCAGAAGCTGGAGACATCAATCAAGAAATTTCTGATCCAATACAAAAGGTTTGTTGGGGTTTTGTCCCTCTTCATTGTCTTCTTCTAAGCTTTCTCTTTTCATTAAATCACAATACCAGACAAAGGCAGGGGCATGCTGTGCCTGTCATTGTGGCTTATAGATCAAACGAATGCCAGTATTAATCATCCTCCCTGGCTTTGGAACCTATTAATTCCTGAGAACAAAACACTAATGACACCAGCCCTTTATTCTGTAATCTCATGCAGTGTCATCTCCTTTTTCTCCTCTTAAAGTAAACCTTAGCAAGTGTTCCTTACATAAAACCATCTTAAAGTAAATCTGTGTCTTTTCACTGGACAATTAAATGCAACTTTGGTTTGACAAAACTGTACTTTGCTTTTATTTTGCTTAGGAACCTTTACAATATAGTTGGTATGTTAGGTATAGGGGTCCATCTACTAACTAGAGATAAATTTGAGTCTATTTTCTCATTATTATAACGGATTTTATGGAGACTAGATTAAGATCCATTCTCAAGTCTGGGGCCCATAATTTTTTGGTAATGAGAATTTTTTCAAAGTTCTTCACAATCTTAAAGCTATGAATGTAAAGTGATGCTGAAAATAAAGTCCTTGGGACAGGAAAGCTCTTAGGAGGAACTTCGTACATGGTAGACTCTCAACAAATATTGTTCAGCGAACCAGTGAAGCTGAGAATGGGGGATACTCTGCATCTTGCCCTTATCCCAGAGAATAGAGGGTGCAGAAGCCCAGGAAGGTGGCTACCAGGTGTGGCCTCAGTACCTCCTAATCAGAACCATTGTGTAGTTACATTAATCCTGGGTCCTGTTCAAGCTTTGTTTCTGGATAGCGTATTGTCAGTGTATGTTTTTGGTAACAAAACTTAAATGCTTTTACTTGATTCCAGATAATATTGTTAAATTAAACACAGAATGGTGTGGAGTCAGAAAATCTGAGTCAAATGTTTATTCATTATAAGGTTAGTATAACTTGTAGATTATAAACAGAGCCAAATAAGGACTGGAAAAAGAGACCAGAGGTTTTCAACTAGGATTTTAAGCCTAACGTCAATCCTTCATGCCTATGATACTATATAAACTCCAATTTATGAAAGAAAGAGATCATATCTCTTCCCAAGTTAATGACACACACACAAAAAGATCTTGCTTTGTCTGCACTGCAAGTTTATGGCTTTGTTGAGGTGATCATGTGGTAGAAGGGCAACACCAATCTTATTAGGCACGTGGTTTTTATTTCAACTTTGCTCTGCCACTTTATTTACTGCTCTGTTTAATTCTAGGTTCTCTTTTTAGCCTGTAGGAGAGGGGGGAAGTGTAAAAGACACTTATAACATCTGTAGCAATGGACAGAAGAATGAATAATAATAGGAAATGTCTACATACCATCTGGCATAAACACAGATGTGTGTTTTCTTTAAATACAAAAATCCTACACTCTAAAAAGGGAAGATTTACGACACTCTCCAGAGAGTCAAGGGCCCATTCTTGAGTGGCTCTTAATTAACAAGAAGCAATCCTCCCTGTTAGTTGTCAATTTATTTATAGAACTGCAGGGGTAGGTACCGCTCATTCCTCCTATAAATTATGCATGCAGAGGTCAGAGTGCTCTCCAAGATCAAAGGAAATACTGGATAAATTCCTTCAGATCAAGTATTACATTTTTTTTACTGGATACAGTAAAGCCCAAACTCATGTATTCTTTGTTTCCTCCAAAATCTTATCATGGAATTTAAAGCTTGAAAGAAAAACGTCTAAGGTGAAATGAGTACAGGACAGGACGCTAGACATACTTTATAAAGTTACATAATTTTAATCCTTAACCTACACAATCATCTCCATGTAAATACTATCTATAAAAACAACAGGTAACCCATAGAGAAGGTTGCCTTTTTGTCTAAGTATCTGTATATTTAATCCCATTAATAAATTTACCAAATCTACTTATTTTATGAAGGAAGATTTGAATTCATGGATTCTTTTTTAAATTAGGCAGCTCACACTTCTCAAATTCAGAGAGATCCATTGTGCATTTTAACAGAATAAAATGTTCTTTCATTTTACTTATTATTATTATTTTTAGACAGAGTCTCACTTTGTCTCCCTTGGTAGACTGCCATGACGTCACAGCTCACAGCATCCTCAAACGCTTATGCTCAAGTGATGCTCTTGTCTCAGCCTCCCAAGTAGCTGGAACTACAGGCGCCTGCCACAACACCTGACTATTTTTAGAGACAGGTTCTTGCTCTTGCTCAGGCTGGTCTCAAACTCCTGAGGTCAAGCAATCCACCTGCTGTGGCCTCCCAGAGCACGAGGATTACAGATGTGAGCCACCGCACCTGGCCTCTAGAATAAAAGGCTCATATGATGAATGTGCATACCACATCTTTGAGAAAAAAAATCATCCCAAATTAAATTATCTCAGAAGTAAAAGTGTAGATATTATTGTAAATCTTCGTATGTTGAGACCATCTGATGAGCAATCTGAAGGTTTGGTCCACTCCTAGAAAAATCACAGTATAATAAATGAAATGGAATATCTCAAAAACATGGAAAACAATAAATACGAATTATAAAATGTCTTCTGTTAAGAACATTCGGAAACTTCATCTGCCAAAAGAAATAAAAGGCCTCATCTTTCTTGAATAGAATGTATGTTTCAGGAGACACCTCTTTTTGGAATCATCTCAAAAATTTGCCTTTCAGTGTAATAGAATGCGTTTGGCTTGTCCAGAATAAATTTAATGTTATTCTCAAAGCCTCTTTTTCTATGAAAAATAAATAATAAAATTAAAAACCACATTCTAGCTGCTCCAGTATATTAGCTTTCGTTAAGAACTCTTATCCCATGTACTAATCGCTTCTGGCACTCTCCCCTGTAACAGATAATAGATGTAATTGTAGCTTCATGTTCTGCTTGCCACCTACCGGAGCAATTTTCTGCTACATGGGCACACATGTCCAACGGTACACAGAGTTCTCATTGAAGTTAGAGACATCCAACAAGGGTAAAAACCGGGCACTTAGTCTCTAACCTATTGGCCTACAGCTTTTTATCATCTCTGTGTTCTAACTCTTTGATCCTCTTTTAGGTTATTCCTCATTTGGCAGATACCTGCTAACTGTATGCTCATTTGAAGTATTCAGGATTGATCTGTAAGACTGACCTTATCCAGGTTCTTGAATTGTCTTGTTTTGTTCTCAGTTTAAAAAAGAGATACTCCCCCCCAAAAAACAAGAAACCTGAAAAACCACACACACACACACACACACCAGAACAAAAGACTAACACAAGTGGGCTCTATACATAGAATCCATTTATCTTGTTTCTGCAGAGATTTAGTTTTCATTGTTTCAAGAATTTTTGACAAATGGGCACTGGAGGAAAAGTGCTGACGATTTCAACTTTATTAGTTCAAATGTTATTTGCTCAATTTGGAAAACTTATAAAGCTTATCTGGAAAAGAAATGATGCAAGGCAGTTGTTACAAAATAATTACAGATTTACTCTTTGAGGGTAGCATAATTGCTTATGTACCACCCTTAATGAATATAAGCTTCCTCTGCATAATATAGTTAAAATAAACCATACACATTTTTTTGAAATGACAGCATGAGTTTCACTCGTGCCTCCAGGGCTCATCATGACACTACCTTGCTAGCCTGAGAATGACAGAACAGGGAGGGGTAATAGGATCCCTGCATTGTTGCTGAAGAGGGTGGCTCTAAATTGAGTGGACAGAATGAAGACTTGAAAGGTGGGACAACAACTTCTAAACCAATGGCAGAGCTAAAAATATTTGGGAAGCCACAAACAGAGCTCCTATCTTTGCAAGTAGCTATGAGAAATTGGGAAGTTATTTATTTATTTATTTATTTATTTATTTATTTATTTGAGACAGAGCCTCAAGCTGTCACCCTGGATGGAGTGTGGTGGCATCACAGCTCACAGCAACCTCCAATTCCTGGGCTCAAGCGAGTCTCCTGCCTCCGCCTCCCAAGTAGCTGGGACTACAGGTGCCCGCCACAACGCCCGGCCATTTTTTGGTTGCGGCCGTCATTGTTGTTTGGCGGGCCCGGGCTGGACTCGAACCCACCAGCTCAGGTGTATGTGGCTGGCGCCTTAGCCTTTTGAGCCACAAGCGCTGAGCCACATCTGACTAGTTTTAGAGACTGGGTCTTGATCTTGCTCAGGCTGGTCTCAAACTCCTGAGCTTAGGCAATCCACCTGCCTGGGCCTCCCAGAGTGCTAGGATTACAGGTGTGACTCACCCGCCCAGCCTCAGGACATTTTCAATAGCATTAAAAAAAATCTACTTGCAAATATTCTTTCTTCATTTTTATTTATTTCTTCTTCTTCTTGGAGTTTATCAGATCATTTTATTTAGTTCAGTGTTTTAGCTTTTTATGATAATAGCCTTTTTTTTTTTTTGAGACAGCGTTTTACTGTGTTCCTGGGTAGAATGCTATGGCTTCATAGCTCACAGCAACCTCAAACTCTTGACCTCAAGCAATCCTCTTGCCTCAGCCTCCCAAGTGACTGGGACTATGGGCACCCACCACAACACCTCACTAATTTTTCTTTTCTTTCTTTTTTTTTTTTTTTGTAGAGACAGAGTCTCACTTTCTCGCCCTTGGTAGAGTACGTGGCTTCACAGCTCACAGCAACCTCCAACTCTTGGGTTTAGGCGATTCTCTTGCCTCAGCCTCCCGAGTAGCTGGGACTGCAGGCGCCTGCCACAATGCCCGGCTATTTTTTTGTTGCAATTTGGCCCAGGGCTGGGTTTGAACCCGCCACCCTCAGTATATGGGGCCAGTACCCTACTCGCTGAGCCACAGGAGCTGCCCTAAGTTTTTCTATGTTTAGTGGAGATGGAGTCTCACTCTTTCTTTCTCAGGCTGGTCTTCTACTCCTGAACTCAGGCAATCTACAGCCTTGGCCTCCTAGTGTGCTAGGATTATAGGCGTGAGCTACCACATCCAGTTGATAATAGCCTTTCAATGTGAAGCCAGTAGAGCTCATACTTTTTAAAAGATCTTCCAAGGTTACAATTCCTTTACTGTTTGCTTTAAACTTAAAAATGATTTTCTTCTCAGGGCAGTGGTTCTTGCCTATAATCTTAGCTACTTGGGAGGTTAAGGTGGAAGGAGTGCTTGAGCCCAGGAGTTTGAGGCCAGCCTGGGCAACATATCGAGACCCCCATCTCTGTTTTTGTTTGATTGTTGAGACAGAGTCTATCTGTTGGCCTAGGCTAGAGTGCAGTGGCATCATCATAGCTCTTTGAAACCTCAAAGTTGTGGGGTCAAGCCATCCTCCTGCCTCAGCCTCCCTGGTAGATGCTACCATACCCAGCTAATTTTATTATTTATTTGTAGACACAGGGTCTGGTTCTTGCTCAGGTTGGTCTTGAATTCCTGAACTCAAGTGCTCCTCCCACCTCAGCCTCCCAAAGTGCTAGGATTACAGGTATAAGGCACCTGGCCTTGTGAGAGCCCATCTCTTACAAAAAAATTTTTTTGTTCTCTACCAGGTAATTGTAATATATCCTGGTATATTCAAAGTCATATATCCTGGTATATTCAAAGTTTGAATGTTCTAGAAGGATAGAATATATATATTCTTCCATGATAACGTTTTGCTTTTCTGCAAATCATCTTTCTCCTTGCACATGAGATACTTTTCTCCCCACCTCATTACATCACACTCCTGTATGTTCACAGTGGCAGCAAAGATTAGGGGATGTAAGCCACACAGTCTCTCTCCAGGAGGCGAGATGAGAGGAAGAGCCTGAAGCTGTGCTGTGTTTCTGTGTCTCACGGGCTGTCCTCTGGCAAGATTTCCTAGAGCTGATTTCTCTTTACACCCAACAGCCCTGCCTTTATGGTGCCCCCACTGTTTGCTTCTGTGATGACACGATGTAGAAGGAACAGGTTCCCTGATAGTGGCTGCAACAGGAAAAAGACTGACCGAGCATCTTTGTAAAAGGCTAAAGATTGATACAATCTGAAGAGAAACCGGGGTTGACTGAGCATCTTTGAAAGATGCTTTGGCGATCAGCCTGACCATTCTAGGAATCTGTGACCCGCATGTTTTTAGGAGGGCAGTGGAGAAGAGTCAGGGTGGGTTCTCTTCCTACTAGTATGTGAAAGTGGTTTATCCCAGTATGAAAGAAAATCTAATTTTTTTATTCTGTATCTTCCTTTTCTCTTTTCTCCCCCCATGATTTAGGTTCATGGTGACGCTTCTTTCTGTGGACAAGGGATTGTTCCAGAAACATTCACGCTGTCTAATCTACCACATTTTAGAATTGGTGGGAGTGTCCATCTAATTGTCAACAATCAGCTGGGTTACACCACCCCAGCAGAGAGAGGAAGATCTTCTTTATACTGCAGTGACATTGGTAAGTAGCACCGGGAAAGTGACGTCTGTCTACTGCAGTGATGTGGGTGGGTGGCACAGAAAGGTGACATGTGTCCACTGCAGTCATGTCGGTGTGTGGCACATGGGAGGTGACATCTGTCCACTGCAGTGATGTGGGTGTGTGGCACAGGGGAGATGATGTCTCCATTGCAGTGATGTTGGTGTATGGCACAGGGGAGGTGACATCTGTCCACTGTGGTGATATTGGTGTGTGGCCCAGGGGAAATGATGTCTCCACTGCAGTGATGTTCGTGTGTGGCACAGGGGGATGCTGCTGGGTCTGACAAGGTATTTGTAGAGAAACTTCTATCTAGTTCACTCAGCACAATGAGCCTCACTGGTTACTCCACTGCTTATCTTTATTTATTTATTTATTTATTTATTTATTTATTTATATATTTGTTTATTTTGAGACAGAGTCTCTCTATGTTGCCCTCGGTAGAGTGCCGTGGCGTCTCAGCTCACAGCAACCTCAAACTCTTGCGCTTAAGCAATTCTCTTGCCTCAGCCTCCCACGTAGCTAGTACTACAGGCACCACCACAGTGCACGGCTATTTTTTTGTTGCAGTTGTTGTTTAGCAGACCTAGGCTGGGTTTGAACCCACTCCTGGCCTCAAGTGATCCTCTCACCTTGGCCTCCCAAAGTGCTCGGATTAGAGGTGTCAGCCACCATGTCCAACTGCATTTTAAATTTTGGATCAGACATGTTCAGTAGTCACCGACAGTGATGCCCAGTGAACATACCTTTCCAAGGTGATCCTTAAATCCATGGAAATAAGACAAGCACAGAACTGAGAGTGAGTCATCTTCAATTGTTTAAGTAACTGGATGAACGATCTGGTGAAAGTTGGAAAGCAAGGCAGTTAATGCAACAGTAGAGTCCTTGTCTTCAGGGTGTTCAAATTTGGGGTGCTCAAGGTCTTGGTCAAAACAGATAGGTTCAGTCACCAAATCTGGGGAAATAGTCTAGTGAGGACTAGGCAGAGAAGATTCAAAGTCAACATGTCTTAATCTGCGAAACTGGCAGTCTTAGGAGAAAGGGTGGGCTTTCATTCCTGTTTCACAGAATTATAAGAACTGTTAGGTGGTGGGAACTGTTCTGTTTTTACACTCAGAGCCTGGACTAGGTGCCTTCCTGAGTTATTTGTGTGAATTCTTGGTGATTAGCCTGATAGAGATACTGAAGGTCCATTTCAGCACTTTGGAGAAAATTTATCTTTTTCTAGGATGCATCCTTTAATGATGTTTTTATATCAAGAAGAAAGATAATAGTAATAACAACAACAATAAATATCAATTGTTATGTACAGGCAATGTATGTACCAGTGTTAAGCATTAGTGCTTTATATACATTAACTCATTTAAGCTCTACAACATTTTTAAAAAGTACTTTAGAGATGAGTAGACTGAGGTCATGACCTCATCAAGGTCGCACAGTACGTCATGGAGCTGGAACTTGCTGGCTGGAGCGCAAAGCTTGGGTTCTAACCAACCAGCCAATCTCCCTGCAGGGACTGGGCTCTCTTCCCACACAGGCGACAAGACTTAGGGAGGGCTAATATGGTTCTGGGTTAATTGTCCAGCTTTACCTTGGTCTTCCCTGCTTAGGGAAGCTTGTGGGCAGCGCCATCATCCACGTCAATGGAGACAGCCCAGAGGAAGTGGTCCGTGCCACACGGCTGGCTTTTGAATACCAGCGCCGGTTCCGGAAGGATGTCATTGTTGACTTGTTCTGCTACAGGCAGTGGGGCCACAATGAGCTGGATGAGCCTTTCTTCACCAACCCAGTCATGTACAAAATCATCAGGTACAATCACATACTTCCCTTTGACACAGCCCCTCCTTCCAGGGTGCCTGCATTATTAGATTTAATACACTCTCAGGTAGGATGACCACCTTCCCCAGTTTGACCAGGATGCAAAACTAGGACCATCCTGCTGCCATTATAAGACTGGGACCATCCTGGGCACACGGGGAGAGTCACCCCACATTCTTCACACTCCGCACGTTTCCTCTTGGCGTAGAGAAGAGCAACTTGACGGCTCAGCAGATGGGAAGATAGCAGGAGGAGGACTTGGGTGCAGCCTTGCCCCAAACTACTTAGCATGGTGTTGGCAGAATCAGAAATAGAACCTGCGTGGTTCACTTCCACAAACCAAAGACGTGGACCTGCTTTGCACCTTGGCTGGAGGAGACACATGGATTTTTTTTTTTTTTTTTTTTGAGACAGAGCCTCAAGCTGTCACCCTGGGTAGAGTGCTGTGACATCACAGCTCACAGCAACCTCCAATTCCTGGACTCAAGCAAGTCTCCTGCCTCCGCCTCCCAAGTAGCTGGGACTACAGGCGCCTGCCACAACGCCCGGCCATTTTTTGGTTGCAGCCGTCATTGTTTTGGCGGGTCCGGGCTGGATTCGAACCTGCCAGCTCAGGTGTATGTGGCTGGCGCCTTAGCCCGTTGAGCCACAAGCGCCGAGCCAGACATATGGATTTTTAACAAATGTTCTGAACTGAGTTCCAATATGGGAGCCACTAGCCATAAGTGGCTATTGAGCCATTGAAATGCCCTGGTCCTGATTGATGTGCTATAAAGGCAATATCACACCAGATTCCAACAACTTAGCGGAACTTGATATATCACAATAATTTTTATATTGATGAGGTATTGATATGACAGTATTTGGATATATTGACATAAATCAAATCTATTTTTTTTTTTTTTTTGAGACAGAGTCTCACTTATTAGCCCTCAGTAGAGTGCTGTAGTGTCATAGCTCACAGCAACCTCCAACTCCTGGGCTTGGGCGATTCTCCTGCCTCAGCCTCCCAAGTAGCTGGGACTACAGGCACCCGCCACAACACCCGGCTATTAATCACATCTATAACTGAAATTAATTCCACCTTTTTCTTTTTACCCTTTCTAATGTGACTGCCTGAAATTTTTAAATTACACATGTGGTTTGCATTTTATCTCTCTTGGACAGCGCGAATTGAGAAAGTGGATGTGACACAATGGGAACGCATTGCTTTGCAATTTCTTTTCTAGACACAAGAAGGTAAAATAGATGCCCTTCTGAATTTTCTCATGGATATAAATGTAAGCAGAGGGATAAACTTGAGGGCATTTTACTGGCTTTTCTGGTTGAAGATAGCAGAAAGAGTGCTGTTCTAGGAAGAAGTAATCTGGATCCTCTGCTTAGCTCTGAATTTAGACTGAATGAGTCGGTGAGGCTCAGGGCCCCATTTAAAAAAAATTTATCCTGCTTACCTCTCACTTTTCTCAGGATTAACTACAATAATATATGAGAACAGACTTTATCGTTTAAAGTATATGAATGTAGAGTGTTATTATTAGTTCAAGGATGATTAAAGCAACCTGAAACAGATGCCAGCAACTTTGAGTTGCGTACTTTTTTGAAATAAAGTAAGTATTGATTGGGTAGACAGTGTGTGTAAGTCCTGGCAACGACTGTTCGAGTTTTACCAATTCATAGAGAAATATCACTAATTATTTCCACCTGGATGTAGACAACAGCTTATAAATATAAATTTGTTTTCTCTTGCTTGCCTGGAAGAGGTTGTTAACTTGTGAGTACCTTTATTAATATGTTTAATTGATCATTATTTATTTGTTTGTTTATTAACACATTTATTTATTTTAATGTCCGTCACTTCAGAATATTTGTTTTATTAACTTATTGAGGTAGGAGTCACATAATGTAAAATTAGGAGGCCGAGGTGAATGGATCACCTGAACTTACAAGTTCAAGACCAGCCTGAGCTACAGCAAAACCCCATTTCTAAAAATAGCTGGGCAAGGTGGCAGGCAGCTGTCATCCCAGCTAGTCAGGAGGCTGAGATAAGAGAATCATTTGAGCCCAAGAGTTTGAGGTTGCTGTGAGCTGTAATGCCACAGCACTCTATTGAGGGTGACAAAGTGAAACTCTGTCTCAAAAAAAAAAAAAAAAGAAAATAGGGCAGTGCCTGTGGCTCAAATGAGTAGGGCGCTGGCCCTACATGCCAGAGGTGGCGGGTTTAAACCCAGCCCCGGCCAAAAAAAAAACCTGCCAAAAATAAATAAAGTGCACGATTTGGTGGTGTTTATTACATTCACCATGCTTTGTAACTGCCACTTCTATTTAGTTCTAGAACATTTCCTGAATGCCTGTTTATGGTGCATTGATGGCTTTGACAATGACTGACTCTGTCACTCTTGGATTTTTACAGATCAAATTGATTTTTTTTTTTTTTTTGTGCCATCTTTCTTGGACAGAGCCCGAAAGAGCATCCCAGATACATACGCAGAGCACCTTATTGCCAATGGACTTATGGCCCAGGAAGAGGTGTCTGAAATAAAATCCTCCTACTATGCCAAGTTAAATAACCACTTAACTGACATGGCCCATTGTAGCCCCCCTGCCACTAACCTGAAAGCCCACTGGCAGGGCCTAATTCAGCCAGAAGCGAGAATCACCACCTGGAACACAGGTGTGCCCCTTGACCTCCTGCGGTTTGTTGGTGGGAAGTCTGTGGAGGTTCCAGAGGAGCTCCAGGTTCATGGTCACCTCCTAAAGATGTATGTTCAGGTGGGAACGTTGAATTCACGTGTTACTGCTTGTCCTTCTTTCTCGCAAAGGAATCCATGTTGGTTCAGTCTTTTTGGTTGGCTTATTCTTTTGACAAATATTTATTGTGTATCATTAGGTCCTAGGGACTGAGCCTAGCATTGTTTGGTACCGACAGCTAATTAATAAATCTCATAAAAAGATTTTCTCTAATTTTATTTTTTCTCCATGTATTTATTTGCTTATGCGTATTTAATATCAACGCATGGAATACATGCACATTATAAAAAATATAGAAAGAGAGGAATATCTGTTTTGATTTTTCCAATCAGTGAGCAAAAGACGCTTCTGTCAGGTGGCTTAAATTAAAGAAACAAAAAAGCAACACAGGAATCCCGAAGGTTCCCACTTAGACCTTTAAACATGCTAAGGTTTTACATACTGTCTTATGTTAGCTATAGGACAACAAATGTGCCGGTTTGCCTGGGACTTGGGACTTTCAATGCTGAAATCAGGAGAGCAGAGAGTGAAAGGTTTTCATCTTTCTTTTTTATTTTTATTTATTTTTTAATTTTTTTTAGAGACAGAGTCTTACTTTATTGCCCTCAGTAGAATGCTGTGGCATCACAGTTCACAGCAATCTCCAACTCCTGGGTTTAGGTGATTCTCTTGCCTCAGCCTCCCAAGTAGCTGGGATTACAGGTGCCCGCCACAATGCCAGGCTATTTTTTGTTGCAGTTTGGCTGGGGCAAGGTTCAAACCTGCCACCCTTGGTATATGGGGCTGGTGCCCTACCTAATAAGCCAAAGGCGCCACCCCCCAGGTTTTCATCTTTCTTAAGCTTTTTTTTTTTTTTTGTTAAGCAGACCTGGGCAAGGTTCAAACCCACCCTCCCTGGTGTGCAGAGCTGGCACTTTAACCACTGAGCTACAACATGCAGCTCTCATCTTCCTTAAGCTTGAAGGAACTTGGGCATGTGCATTATGTTAAAATGCTAACTTTGCTTTTAAGTGTTTGTAATAGGCATAGGGGCTATTACAATAAGCTACATAGTGATTACTCAGCCTTAGAAGTAGGATGTTATAAATACACTCCCCACATACAGTCCCTAATCCCTTCGTATCAGACCCCACGGAGGTGTCCACTAACCCTAAGTGCATGTTTCTTTTGCCTATTTCAGAAGTGTGCGTGATTGCTGTCACACTCTGACACAGCTGTCTGCCCTCTCTGTTTTTATTCAACATTATGGTTTTGATACTTACCATTGTGTTGCATTAAGTTTTTTGAGCTCAATGTGACATCGACTCTTGAAAGTTTCTTTTATCCTTCCCTTCAACTTTACAGTCTAGAATGGAGAAAGTGATGGGAGGGACAAAGCTGGACTGGGCCACAGCAGAAGCTCTTGCCTTGGGCTCCCTGCTTGCTGAAGGTGAGAACTGGCTGTTAGCTGTAAGAAAGAATGACATTTGCTACCTGTGACCTTTCTGAATTACAACTACCTCCTGTTGTTTGCATTGGCTTGAGAGATTCTGAAACATGTTAAATTAGCTTTTCTTACCTGACAGTATTGCTTGATCATGGTACAAGTCAAGTTAACAGCCTGCATCAGAGTAGGGACTACAAACATTTATACTTCACAAACAAAGGCTCAGTTCTAGATATACTAGAAAGAGATTTTTTCTCTAAAAATTGTGGGGCAAGGGATGATTCTACATTTTTGCCCTATCTTGACTTTTGAATATAGGACAGTATATTTTAATAAGGAGACTCTGTTATGCTAAGGAAAATTCTCAGGACTAAACTGATGTATAAGAATTCAGAGTTGCTGTATCTTATTATGGGGTTATTTATGAGAGTCTGCTTTTTTTTTTTCTTTCTTTCTTGCTCAAGGTTTTAATGTCCGTCTGAGTGGCCAAGATGTTGGCCGTGGAACTTTTAGCCAAAGGCACGCGATGGTGGTGTGCCAGGAGACTGATGACACCTATCTCCCTCTGAACCACATGGACCCTCATCAGAAGGGGTTTCTAGAGGTAGGATGTTATAGTGGCAGTCACAAAATCCAGGTGGCCATAATTATGGTTCCAGGATTCTTAAAACAGCTAGAAACAGATGTCCAACTTTGGGTTCAATACTTTTTGAAACAAAGGGGTGCTGCATGGGTAGACGACGTGTGCCGTACACATGGAATGGAAGGAATGACTCGGGAGTAGACTGAAGCTTTCTTAAACTCTGGCGACTTTGGGCTCGGCACCTGTGGCTCAACGCGCTGAGGCGCTAGCCACGTACACCTGAGCTGGCGGTTTCGAATCCAGCCCGGGCCTCCTGCCAAACAACAATGACGGCTGCAACCAAAAAAAAAAAAAAAATAATGGTCGGGCATTGTGGCGGGCACCTGTAGTCCCAGATGCTTGGGAGGCGGAGGCAGGAGACTCGTTTGAGCCCAGGAATTAGAGGTTGCTTATGAGCTTTGATGCCACGGCACTCTCTCCAGGGTGACAGCTTGAGGCTCTGTCTCAAAAAAAAAAAAAAAAAAAACTCTGGCAACTTTTGTGTAACCACGTGACTGTCAAATGGATGGGCATTTCATCAGTTCAAAATTGACATTATAATATGCACATTGCTGTGATTTGTTCAAATTAGTCAAAGATGTGGATAATAATCCAACATCTTTTGCCTACTTAAAAAAATAAACACTTGCTTCCTCATGTCCCCTTGATCCCAAAGGTGCAGCAGCTAATGGTCACGCGTGCACAGCTGGGCAGTGCCGTGTCCCCATCTCCGGGCTTTTCTCTTAGTGTCTTCAGGGCAGGGGCCTTTTCCTTCTTGTCTGTCAGCGCCTAGGTCAGGTGTTTACAAAAGTAACTTGTTGTTTAAGGTAAGTTTAGAGGCATGACATCTTTCCTACTTGAGCAATTTGTTTAGAATATGATCCTCAGTTAACTGTTAACCCCAAACAAGGATCCCTTGCCAAAGGCCATATTCCAGGAAGATCACTTAAAGGACACATTCTTTTTTTTTTTTTGACATAGTCTCACTATGTTACTCTCAGTAAAGTGCTGTGGCATCAGCTCACAGCAACCTCAAACTCTTGGGCTTAAGGGATTCTCTTGCCTCAGCCTCCCAAGTAGCTGGAACTACAGGTGCCTGCCACAATGCCTGGCTATTATTTTTTGTTGTTGTTGCAGTTATCATTGTTGTTTGGCAGGCCCAAGCTAGGTTCAAACCTGCCAGCCCTGGTGTATGTGGCTGGTGCCCTAGCCACTGAGCTACAGGTGCCGAGCCAGAAGACACATTCTCATCTTGTCTGTAGGTGACTCTAAAATCTACTTCTGGATCGAGTCTGATTGATGAACTAGATACTGAAATGTTTAGTATTCCCCTTACCTCAAAAGCAGCTTTCATAGAATTATGATTTGATATTAACTGTCAGTTGTGAATACCGCGATTTTAAAAGTCCTTACTAAATGCCTTGTATCTGTTATGCGGGCACTGTCAAAGATTTCATTTATTATCTAATACCATGAACTTCATATGAAGACCTGGGAGAAACTCCTGTGACCTTGGTGTTGAGAGGAGCTGTTGTCTCTTGAGCCTTCACTGCCTGTGTTGGATTTTATTACTGCCCAGCATTCCCTTATCAGTAATGGTTTTTAGGAGGGGAAGGGCGGACAGAGGCAGTGGTAGCCTCCATAATCTGTGAGCCGCTCCTTAGGGTACGTCCTCGCCCAACTCTGTCCTGTGTCTCAATCTTCATTTGTCTTCTTTCCCTCCACTTAAAATGTGTACACCATGGTGTATGTTATGTATTTTTATAAGCCACCTTGCGTGCTTTTTGGAATAAATAAAAACATAAATAGAATCAAGAAAATAAGGTATTTCAGTGTACACAGGAGATGGGGCAGCTACATCTGTCTGAGGAAAGCAGGGAATGCTTGAGAGAAGGAGGCAGATCTGAGCTTAGACGTGAGGGATGTAGGGGCATCTAGTCTCATTAACGTAGGGTGGACACAAGGGTACATATGGAAGCTGTGAGGTGAGGAAACCCTAAAATAGCTTCACTTGACTGGAGTTTAAGCAACCAGTGTGTGCAGATCACATGGAGAGAGAGAGACAGAGAAGGTGCTAGATTCTTTTTAAGCAACCAGCTCCCATGGGAACTAATAGAGCAAGGATTCCCACCCACCGTGAGTGCATTTATCTTTTCAGAAGGGATCTGCTCCCATGGCCCAAATGCTTCTCTTTAGCCCCTACCTCCAACATTGGGAATCAGACTTCAAAGGAGGTTTGGAGAGGTCAGATAAACTACATAACACTCTCCTTTCTGAGACGAATGTGGTGATGGATGGAAGCAAAGCTTCCCTCTGCACCCCTCCTCCCTTCGAAGGGTTTGTGCAAACATGACACTCTGCCCTTGCCAGCTCCTGTGCCCTTGCTGGCTCCTGTCGGGCATCCCCCTGCATGACAGCCTTTGGTTCTGTTCCTGGGCATTAGGTGAGCAACAGCCCGCTGTCAGAAGAGGCCGTCCTGGGATTTGAGTATGGAATGAGCATTGAAAGCCCAAAGCTACTGCCCATCTGGGAGGCTCAGTTTGGTGATTTCTTCAACGGTGCCCAGATCATCTTTGATACATTCATCTCTGGAGGTTGGTACTAGGGTGTGGGAGGGTAAGGGCTTAAAAACAGGAGAATGGACAGGGGCCATGCTGCTTATGACACTCCCGAGTGCTGTGGGCCCTCCGGGGATCACCCTGTTACATGCTGAGGCCTTGCAGCTATCAGGCAGTTTAACAAGGGACTATGCCAAGGAGTCAGCTGGGCCTTAAACACCTGTTCCCCTCTCTCCAGGCACACCCAGGTGTTGAAGAATAGTACCTACTTACTGTCAGAACTTGAAATCTGTGACGGAAAAGCTAAGTCTCGCCAGACCCTCAACCTAATTTTCTGGTGGTATCCACTATTAGGTTTTGAATATGCAGAACCTCTGTAATGTGACCCCCCAAGGGACTGTAACAAACTTGGTCAACACGAGGAGATCTACATAAGGAACTAAGCCTACTGTACTGATACGCACGTGTGGTGCTGTCTAGTTTGTGAAAATTAGGTCAATTTAAGGAGTTGGTCAGCGTAGGAGGTGGTCAGCTGGGCTATGAGCTAGGTGGCGGGAGGCACCCATTCTTCTACAAACCGTGTGTGTGATGAAATCAGAGTGGCACCTGCTGCCCAGGAAGTCGGGCGTTCACCTTGCAGTTCGACTTCCACTTGCTAATGTCCAGGACATGTGCCAATATAGGTTTGTCACCCAGAAAAGTGAGTATTTTCTCCCTAAGGATGGTGTAACAGTGCTACAAAGTGCACGTAAGGAAAACAGTGTTGGGGGCCAGGCAGCAGACTAACAGTGGTTTCACCGTCCGAGCAGTGTCCACTGTTCCTGCTCTGTTCCACAGAGTCCTTACTCCCCAGTCCTGCTTTTCCAGGAGAGGCCAAGTGGCTGCTACAAAGTGGCATCGTTGTCCTCCTTCCACATGGCTACGATGGGGCTGGGCCAGAACACTCCTCTTGCCGCATAGAGCGTTTCCTGCAGGTATGTTGAATGATGCCTTCTGGAGTCTTGGAAGCCTTTTCCTGCTCCCCAGGTGCTTACCTAGCTCTTGCAGACAGCTGGAAACCCACCTTGTACTGGAAGGCCTTGTAGGACTTGAATGGAACCGATTTGAGGCAGTGTCAGAGTTTCTTGGAAACATGCTTCAAGTGTCACAGTTTAGAGCAGTTAGAGTGGTTCCTGGCACAATGATTATACTGCCAAAAAGAAAAAAGAAAGTGGTTCCTATTTGGACAAGATCCAAAGGTTTTTTTGATTTTGTTTTGAGATAGAGTCTCACAGGCTAGAGTGCTGTGGCGTCGGCCTAGTATACAGCAACCTCAAACTCCTGAACGCAAATGATCCTCCTGCCTGAGCTTCCAGAGTAGGTGGGACTATAGGAACCCACCACAATGGCCTGGCTAACTTTTTCTGTTTTTAGTAGACATGGGTTCTCACTCTTGCTCATGCTGTTCTCAAACTCCTCAGCTCATAAGACCCTCTGCCTCCCAGAGTGCTAGGATTACAGGCATGAGGCATGGTGTCAGGCCAGGAAACTTTAAACAAAGAGAGATGCGGACACAGGGGCTAACCCCAGATCTGATTTTCAGGAGTGGGGCCTAGGAATCAGTATTTTCACTTTGTGTGTGTGTGTGTGAGAGACAGAGTCTCAAGCTATCGCCCTGGGTAGAGTGCCGTGGCATCACAGCTCACAGCAACCTCAAACTCTTGGTTGCAAGTGATTCTCTTGCTTCAGCCTCCCAAGTAGCTGGAACTACAGGTGCCCGCCACAACGCCTGGCTATTTTTTGGTTGTAGTTGTCATTGTTTGGCAGGCCCAGGCCAGATTTGAACCCGGCTGCTCTGATGTATGTGGTTGGCACCTTAGCTACTTGAGCTACAGGCGCCACACCAGTATTTTTACTTTTAAAAACTATTTTTTCAAGTAATGGTAGTATTTTTATTAAATGATTCATGACCATCAAATCATTGTAAGTAATTTGAAATGGCCTCTAGAAACAGCCATTGCTATCATTTGGTAAGAATCACTACAAATGTCTCTTCATATTATTTCCTTATAGTTTATTATGAAAACTTTTAACCCCATTGGATCCATTATTAATATTTTAATATGTTTGTTTTATCACATATCTATTCATCTGTCATTCCTTTATCAGCAATTCATCCTATATTTTGACTCAGTTCAAAGTAAATGGAGGTATCGCTACATAGCACCCTCAGTACTCTAACATACATTTCATTGATGATTTTGGCATATGGACAGATAAAGTGTATAAATAGATGATAGATAAGTAGGTAGATAAGAACAACAGATATATGAGCAGTTTTATTGATAAATATGACACAAAAATAATTTTATAAAGATGAGATTATAGGCGTCTGGGTGCAGTGGCTCATGGCTGTAATCCAGAACTTTGGGAGGCCAAGGTGGGAGGATCACTTGAGGCGGAGCTTGAGACCAGCCTGGGCAACATAGTGAAACCTTAACTCTACCAAAACTAGAAAGCTTAGGTGGGTATGATGGCACATGCCTTTAGTCCCAGTTACTGGACAGGTTGAGGCAGAAAGATCTCTTGAGTTTAGGAGTTTGAGCCTTCAATGGGATATGATGGTGCCACCACACTCCAGCCTGGGTAACAGAGTGGGACCCTGAAAAAAAAAAGGACAAAAGAGTGATGGACAGTGAAAAAGTGATGGAATGGGAGGTTGAAGGTGTGATGAAGTTAAGGGTTGATGGAGGGTAAGCATTAAAGGGATAGAAAGATAGGAAATGATGATCAGATAGTGGAGCTTATGGAGGGACTCTTGTTATTGATCATTATGAGATTTATCTTTATAAGATTATTACCATGTGCTAACTTTTGAATGTTTGTCCCCCCTCCTAATTCATATGTTGAAATTCTAAACCCCAGGGTGATGGTGTTTAGAGGTAGAGTACTTAGGAGGTGAGTGGGTCATGAGGGTGGAGCTTCATGAATGGGATCAGTGCCCTTATAAGAGAGGCCCCAGCATGCGAGCTCACCCCTTCCAACATGCAGAGATACAGCACCTAAAAAGTGGGTCTTCACCAGATACCAAGTCTGCTAGTACCTTGATCTCACACTTCCCAGACTTCAAAACTATGAGAAATAAACTTCTGTGGTTTATGTTACCCATATTGTGGTATTGTTATAGCAGCCCAGATGGACTAAGATGCCGTAGGAATGGGTTGTTGAAGTAGGAAGGGGCACAGAGTTATTGGAGGACATGAGTTAAGGGAACCAAGAAGTCAATGTGTTTAAAGGATCATCTATGTATTAGAGTTACCTGGACATGTTAACACATTGTTGGCTGGTCACAAGTTACCCAGGTACCTTCTGTGTAAAATTGCCAGTCAACAATGTTAACATAGCTGCTGTTCAGGGATTCATTTCTCCCAGTCTCAATTCCCAGTTGTCCCCAAATAGAGCCTTTTTTTTTTTGAGACAAGTTTCACTATGTTGCTCTTGGTAGAGGGCCCATGGCATCACAGCTCACAGCAACCTCAAACTCTTGGGCTTAAGTGATTCTCTTGCCTCAGCCTCCCAAGTAGCTGGGACCACAGGCACCCGCCACAATGCCAGGCTACCAAATTGAGCCTATTTTATCCTTTCGGCCTGCCTCATCTCTCACCTGCTTATAATTCAGAATCACTCTAACATCTTAACACACTAGTGACTGGAAATTTTACTCAGAAACATGTTACTGGTTAACTCGGGACCAGTCAGCAATGTGTTAATATTGTGTTACGTGTCTCATAGTGTGAAGTGAGGCATAAAAATCTCAATATATGCAAACTGCTTAGAACAATAATTGATATTTATGTGGGTTTGCTGTTTATTATTTTTATCATTTTATACTTTTACTGATTCATACCCTTTGTTTATACTGCTACTTTTATTTTTAGCCCTGCAAAAGAATTAGAATAAAGTGTAATACTTAGAATTTGCTGTTTATGTAAATGCTTGTTTATTTTATCTGCTGTCATCGTGATTGTCTCAAGCTCTTTTCACCATTTATTTTTAGCTCTATCTGTTCTTGACCTTTTCCTGTGTTTTCTTCAAAACTGCTCATTGGAGGGGGTGATCCCCACGCTCCTTCTGAGAAGTTCTTTGGCTGCGTGATGCGTGATATTTACACTGTTACCATGTCATATCATCTTTGATTATTTAAGACAACTCTTCAAAGACCTTGTAGTCACTCTGATAAGGGTGTGTGTGAAGTCCCTAAAATACCCTTCCCTCGTCATCACTTACCTTCTGGGAGCAGCGGTTGAGTCTGGGCTGCAGTTTGGGAGCCTGAGGCTGGCAGTGGGAGGGAAAACCGCTGGGCTGAAGGGTCTTCTTGCCACGTTCTGCTTTGACTTCTGAGATTCAGTAACTAACCCTGTCCAAGGGCCCACTCCCCTCAGTCAGGGTGTTCCTGGAAGAGGTTCCACTGAGTTCTGTAGCGGCTTCTGCTCTAGGAGATTTTCCTGTATCTTTCACCAGGTGCCTGTTCACTCCCTCTCCACACTGGGGGTAGTGTAAGAATTCCCAGGACTTTCTCAATTTACTCTCTTTCCCTCTGTTGCTTTTGGGGGAGGGTCAGGAGCCATGCCCCAGCTTTCTGTTCCACCAGGACTTGCCGAGATTTAGATTCTTTAAAAAAAAATTCTAACCACTAGATTCTGATGTGGGACTGAGATTTTATTTACTTCTCTCAACTTTTTTCCTTCCTTCCTTCCTTCCCTCCCTCCCTCCCTCCCTCCCTCCCTTCCTTCCTGTCTTGCCCTGGATAGAGTGCCCTGGCATCATAGCTCACAGCAAC
Source organism: Perodicticus potto (assembly GCA_963574655.1). Taxonomy (NCBI): domain Eukaryota; kingdom Metazoa; phylum Chordata; class Mammalia; order Primates; family Lorisidae; genus Perodicticus; species Perodicticus potto. The sequence goes on along the minus strand of CAUYRH010115085.1, from coordinate 26,617 downwards.
CTCAAACTCCTGGGTTCAAGTAATCCTCCTGCCTCAGCCTTCTGAGCAGACAAGACTACAGTCACCTGCCACAACACCCAGCTAATTTTTCTAGTTTTAGTAGAGATGTGGTCTCACTCTTGCTCAGGCTGGTCTTGAACTCATAAGCTCTAGCAATCTTCCTTCCTCAGCCTCGTAAAGTGTTAAGATTAGAGATATGAGCCACTACATCTGGCCTGTTAGCTGCTTTTGATTTTGTTTTTGTCTTAAAACACATACAAAGTGTAGTTTTTTTATTTGATTAGGAGAGTAAGATTCTGGCAGTGTCTACTTCTATCATCTTTTTTTTTTATTTTGCAGTTTTTGGCCAGGGCTGGGTTTGAACCTACCACCTCTGGTATATAGGGCTGGCACTCCACTCCTTTGAGCCACAAGTGCCACCCTCCTTCCACCATCTTAACCCCACAGGAAGAGAATCTATTTTTAAGAGTCCATTCCAGATAATTCTTGCAGTCAGCTATGTTCAGGCACACCTGTGCCAGGTGACACAGATTGGGCCGTGTCTTAGAACTGACAGAACTCTCCTTCAGTTAACACTTCACTGTGCATAAATGTACCTTCTGGTATTTTTCTATAATGGAGAGAAATGTCTTCTGATCGAGAATGCTGTGTTTCCCTTTGGTGAGGCTGTTGTCATTGTGGCTGAGATAGATGATCTTTCTGCTTCTTTCCCAGATGTGTGACAGCAGAGAGGAGGGGGTGGATGGAGACACCGTGAACATGTTTGTGGTTTACCCCACAACCCCCGCACAGTATTTCCACTTGCTTAGAAGACAGATGGTCCGGAACTTCAGAAAACCCCTCATCGTTGCTTCTCCTAAGATGTTACTTAGGCTCCCTGTAAGTAGAAAAAACTGGCTCGTAAGCCTTTCTCCTTTTGTCATTCTTTACTTAACTATCTCTAAGTATATTTCTAATTTATGGAAACATCTTTATAATTTTAATTGATTTTGCTGCTTCTTTTATTTTTTAAACCTTTTACTACTACCAGGAAATATAGGTAGCTTTTTATTTCCATTGTAACGGAAGACGGAGTAGAAGATATTATCACACTGGTATCCTAGCCTGAGCAGAAAGGACATTTTATATCAAGTTTTTTTTTTTTTTTTTTGTAGAGACAGAGTTTCACTTTCTCGCCCACACTAGAGTCTCACTCTGTCGCCCTCAGTAGAGTGCCGTGGCGTTGCAGCTCACAGCAATGTCCAACTCCTACACTTAGGCGATTCCCTTGCCTCAGCCTCCCAAGTAGCTGGGACTACAGGTGCCCGCCACAACACCGGCTATTTTTTTGTTGCGGTTTGGCCAGGGCTGGAATTTGAACCTGCCACCTTCAGTATATGGAGCTGGCGCCCTGCCCACTGAGCCACAGGCACAGCCCTTTATATCAGGTTTTAAAGTTCAAATAGTTTTCACACTACTATGTTGATACATGTAATAGCAAGTTGGGCAGTTTAAAATATTTGGGTGAAAATGAATGGTATTATTTATGGTCCTTTATTAAGATTTTTTTCCTTTAGGCCAGATACAGTGGCTCACGCCTGTAATCCCAGCACTCTGGAAGGCCAAGGTGGGTGGACTGCTTGAGCTCAGGAGTTTGATACCAGCCTGAGCAAGAGTGAGACCCCATCTCTACCAAAAATAGAAAAATTAGGCAGTGCCCGTAGCTCAGTGGGTAGGGCACCAGCCACATACACAGAGGCTGGTAGGTTTGAACCCAGCCCGGGCCTGCTAAACAACAATGACAACTGCAACAAAAAAATAGCCGGCATTGTGGCGAGTGCCTGTATTCCCAGCTACTTCAGAGGCTGAGGCAAGAGAATTGCTTAAGTCCAAGAGTTTGAGGTTGCTATGAGCTGTGACGCCATGGCACTCTACCCAGGGTGACGAATGTACTGAGACTCTATCTCAAAAAAGAAAGAAAAAAGAAAAAAAGAAAAGAAAAGAAAAATTAGCTAGGTGTTCTGGGCACCACCTGTAGTTCTAGCTACTAGGGAGGCTGAGCCAAGAGGATTGATTAAGCCCAAGAATTTGAGGTTGCTGTGATGTCTGATGATACCATGACACTCTACCCAGGTCAACACAGTGAGATTCTAATAGAAAAAAAATTTTTTTTTCCTATTAAATGGTTTATCACAGGCAGACTCCTGTTTTAGTAAGCATAAATTTTATAATACATCTTACTGCTGGAGTTCATACTAAGGATATATTTCCTCCTGGTTTACTTGTTTAAGTGTTCAGTGCACAATGTATTTTTCAAATCACAAAAATATGCTAGTTTTTAAGTGGGAGTGTTCAAGATATTTAGTGCTAGTAAGCATATGTTTATCCCACCTGCTATAATTATTTTGAGGTTCACATGAGAGTTTTAACTAGGATAAGCATTTAAAAATTTACATTATTTGGCTGTAACTGCTGAAATGAAATAAGACGTTTAGAATTTGGCCATTCAAGAATATTTCTGGGAGGCTGAGGCAAGAGAATTGCTTAAGCCCAAGAGTTGGAGGTTGCTGTGAGCTGTGTGACGCCACGGCACTCTACCGAGGGCAATAAAGTGAAACTCTGTCTCTGTAAAAAAAAAAAAAGAATGTTTTGGGGGCTTGGCACCTATAGCTAAATGGTTAGGGCACCAACCTCATGCACCAGGGCTGGTGGGTTTGAACCCAGCCATGGCCTGCTAAACAACAATAGCAAAAAACCAGCCGGGTATTGTCGCGAACACGTGTAGTCCCAGCTACTTGGGAGGCTGAAGCAAAAGAATTGCATAAGCCCAAGAGTTTGAGGTTGCTGTGAGCTGTGATGCCACAGCACTCTACCGAGGGTGATAGAGTGAGACTCTGACTCTACAAAAAAAAAAAAAAAAAAAAGAATGTTTTTGGGGTATGGTGGCTCACTCCTATATTCCTAGCTCTTTAGGAGGCTGAGGCAGGAGGATCCCTTGAGCTCAGGAGTTTGAGATCAGCTAGAGCAAGAACAGGACCCTATCTCTACTAAAAATAAAAAAATTAGCCGGCATCCTGGTGGGCACCTGCAGTCTGAGCTACTCTGGAGGCTGAGGCAGGAGGATCACTTGAGCATAGGAGTTTGAGGTTGTTGTGAGCTACGATGCCATGGCATTCTAGCCTGGGCAACAGAGTGAGACTCCGTCTCAAAAAAATAAAAGAAATAAAATAAAAGGAATGTCTTGTACTGCTCCCAAAGGTTTTAGAGTATACCTTTGGGATGGAGGAGTGCGGAAGAAAGCTGGAAATAATTTGCTGTCCCTTGTTGTTTGAAGCAGTTCCTGGCATTTAGAAGGGAACAGTGAGGAACTGATCCTCAGGGCCAGCACTTTCATGGCCTGGAATCAGTGGCTCCTTAAACTTAGTAGTGTAGGATCTTACTTGACCCATGCTAGCCCCAGGCCTGTGAGTATCCGTCACTGTCCGAGACTCCACGTAGTCCAGACTGTGGCGGGGGTCTTTTGAACCATTCGACTGGTTCTCTCTCTCCCAGTGTTCCTGCAAAACAACCTTGTGCATTCATGATTCTGCAACAAGTATTTCTTTGAATTGAGCTAGTTAATCAAATTTATTTTCATCATAGAAATAAACACATACTGTTCCTAAATGTACTGACTGAACAGGTTTCACTTATAATTTAGGTATAGTCAAAACCTAAAACAGAAATAATTGCCCTGGCTTAGCTGTTTTGGTTTTCAATATAAATTTTGTAAAATATTTCTAATTCCAAAAAATTGAACTGTTTTTTATTGATAATAAATTTGTATGATCAAACTGAAATTTAGATTCTTAAAATTCTGTGGCAGTGGACAAAAGGCAATTTTATGTAACCTCTGAAACATAATTTCACTCTGATATATACAGAACTGACAGGTTTTGGAGAAATGCTGAGTTTATTAGTAGGTGTGCATGTAGTGTTGGGCTAGAATTCTGACTCTCTGTTTTGCTGAAGACCTCTTAGCAGTGAAAGCATCTACTCTTCTCCACTGTCGCCAGATGTGTGGCTTCTTCTCCCTTTAGGCAGCTGTGTCGGCTCTTCAAGAAATGGCACCAGGAACAACATTCAAAGCGGTCATTGGTGATTCATCTGTGGATCCAGAAAAGTAATGTGACATGACTCCTCCACCTTCATACTCTGTGGCAGAAATTTAATTAGTGGGAAAATTCGTTCATGTTTAGGAATCCTGAAGGGACTGAAATTCTCCTTTCCTCTGATAGAAGTCCGTAAATCAGTGGCATAGGAGTTAGAGTGTGTGGAGAGGGAACCTCGGAGGCATGTGTTGCTAAAGAAGGGCGGCCAGGGCATGGCGTGTTACTGAACCCAGTGCAGAGCCCCCACCTCTTCCTTAGCGAGGCATTTCAGTCTGCATTGTGATCTCTTTCTTCTGATACCATTCTTATTTTATGATTTCTACCTGCCCCCTTTGCCCTCTTTCTTCCCAATAGGGTTAAGACACTTGTGTTCTGCTCTGGCAAACATTTCTATGCCCTGGTAAAGCAGAGAGAATCCCTGGGGGCCAAGAAGGATGCCTTTGCCATCATCCGCTTAGAGGAGCTTTGCCCCTTCCCCCTGGACTCTTTGCAGCAAGAGATAAGCAAATACCAGCATGTTAAAGGTAAAGGTAAAGTCTTGTTCCACTAGGGTTCTCTGGCTTTCAGACACTGGAAGCCCATTCAAGCTATTTCTTTTTCTTTTTTATTTAAATCATAGCTGTGTACATTAATGCAATCATGGGGTACAATGTGCTGGTTTCATATACAATCTGAAATATTTTCATCAAACTGGTTAACATAGCCTTCATGGAATTTTCTTAGTTATTGTGTTTATAGTCTGCATTTAGTAAGTTTCACCTGTATCCTTCTAAGATGCACCATAGGCGTGGTACCACCCATTAACCTTCCTCCACCTATCCTCCCCCCTCCTCTCATTCAAGCTATTTCAAATGAGAGTTATTAGAAAATAAAATCTCTTAACTGTAATCTGGGTTTTATGAAGGAAAAAAAAAAGAAAGAAAGAAAATTAAATCTCATGCATCAGGCGCGGCAGCTTACACCTGTAATCTCAACTCTCTGGCAGCCTGAGGTGGGTGGATTGCTTGAGCTCAGGAGTTCCAGACCAACCTGAGCAAGAGCAAGACCCTATTTCTACTAATAATAGTAAAACTAGCCAGGAGTTATGGTGGACACCTATAGCCCTAGCTTCTCAGGAGGCTGAGGCAAGAGGATCCCTTGAGCCCAAGAGTTTGAGGTTGCTGTGAGCTATGATGCCACAGCACTCTACCCAGGGCACAGAGTGAGACTCTGTCTCAAAGTAAATAAATAAATTAATAAAATAAAAATAGACAAATTAGCTGGGCATTGGGGTAGGTGCCTATAGTCCCAGCTACTCAGGAGGCTGACATAGGAGGATTGCTTGACCCCGGGGGTTTAAGGTTGCTGTGAACTAGGCTGACACCATGGCATTCTAGCCTGGGCCACAGAGTAAGACTGTCTTAACAACAAAAAAAAAGACAAAAAAAGAAAATCAAATATCGTGGAAACTGAAGATAGGAAAAAAACGTATAATGAGAGCCAGTGCCTCCTTCCCTCTCTTGGTGTCCCTCAGCCTGACAATTTTTCATCTCTTTTCTCTGTCTCTTTTGCAAGAGTCTGGGGATTATTAATGCTATACTTTCGTTTATGAGAAATACAGTATAATTCTAAAAGACAAGCCTTTCAAGAAATGGGGTTAGAGGCTGGAATATTGGCTATCTCTATGCATCTTATACAGAAATTATCTCAAAATTGTTCATAAACCTAGATGTAAAACTATAAAACTCCTAGAAGAAAACAGGAGAAAAATCTTTCTGACCTTGTGCAAAAGATTCTTAGATATGACACCAAAAGCACATTTCATAAAAGAAAATTTGAACTTCATCAAAATGAAAAACTTTTCTGTCATGAGAGGCAATGTAAAGAAATAAAAAGAAGAGCCACAAACTGGGAATCAGTATTTGCAAATACATGTCTGACAGAGTGCCATATATTATATAAGGAATTCTCAAAACTCAACAGGAGCTGGGATTGCTGGTGATATTCCAGGGGCTAAAGCAGGAGGATCTCTTGAGGTTAAGAGTTTGAGACTAGCCTGAGCAAGAGTGTGAGACCTCATCTCTACAAAAAAAAAAAATTAGCTAGGTGCTGTGGTGGGCTCCTGTAGTCCTAGCTACCCAGGAAGCTGAGGCAGGAGGATTGCTTGAGCCCACAACTTCAAGGCTGCAGTGAGCTATGATCACACTACTGCACTCCAGCCAGGGCAACAGAGTGAGACCTTGTCTTTAGAAACAAACAAACAAAAAACCAAAACAACAAACTGATGAATAATCAAGTCCTGAGGAGGATATAGACCAACTGGAAGGAAACCTCACACAAAGCACATTTTATAATAAAGCGCTGAATATCTCATGTGGTTTATCGATTACTGTACTGAAAGTGAAAAACAAAATAGGTATGTGGCTGGGTACTTGAAATACTGTTTCTACTGAATGTATATCAGTTTCGTATCCCTGTAAAGCCAAAAAATTGTAGGTTGAACCATCATAAATTGGGGACACTCTGTATGTTTACTTGAGGTGTGGAAATGAATTTCTTCTTTTTCAGATCTGATTTGGAGTCAGGAGGAACCTCAAAACATGGGTCCATGGTCTTTTGTTTCTCCAAGGTTTGAAAAGCAATTGGCCTGCAAGGTAGTAGCTTTTTCTTGTGGGATGTATGTGTGTGTGTGATTTCTCCTGGAGGGCCAATTAATGGGTTTATCCCCTCTTACTAGTCTGGATGAACTAAAATAGTCTTAGATAAATTAAAATAAAAAATCTAGTGGGGGTGGCGCCTGTGGCTCAAAGGAGTAGGGCACAGGCCCCATATACCAGAGGTGGTGGGTTCAAACCCAGCCCCAGCCAAAAAAAAGAAAAATGCAAAAAAAAAATAAGTCAATAAAAATCTAGTTTTAGGCTGTTGCTTTAGAAGAAACTACTGAGTGTTCATGGAGCTGTGTATGTGTTCATAACAGTATCACGTAAAAAACCAAAGGTTTGTACTCCAAAAAAGTAAAAACACAGTGGTTCATGCTTGTAAACCCGGAACTTAAGGAGGCCAAGGTAGAACCCAGGTTGGAACATTTAATGATACCCAGTCTCTAAAAAAATAAGTAAATAAAATTGTTCGGGTATGGTGGTACATGGCTACAGTCCAAGCTACTGAAGAACCTGAGGCAGGCTGGTCACTTGAGCCCAAGAGGTCAAGGTCACAGTGAGTTATGATCTTACCACCATACTACAGCCCAGGTGACAGAGTAAGACCCTGTCCCTTAAAAAAAGGAAAAGAGAAAATCAGTGAGAAGAGCAACTGTGCTTGTGTTGAGTTTCTTCTGTTCTGCTTTGATTAAAATGCAGTTCACTCACTGGATACTAGTGTGCTTGGCTTGACTCATTTTTACATGTAGATAGTTCTAATTAAGGAAATTCTAGGGCTAAAATCAACTGATAGTTATTCATGAATAGGACAAATTCAAGAACCTGTCTCACCTTATCATGCCTGGAATTTAGTTAGTTGTTAGCAGTGACATGTATTTCTGTCCAACCTATTCTGTGTAACTTCTTTTTCCAGACATGACTTATGGTTAAGGTAAGAGAAGTCCATACCCCTTCTTAACGAAACTAAGCTGAGCTCTGATTAGTCAAAATGTCATTTTGTTTTTTCCCTGCTGTGATGATAGCTCCGTCTTGTGAGCCGTCCCCCTTTGCCAGTGCCTGCCGTGGGGATTGGCATGGTTCACCTGCAGCAGCATGAGGAGGTCCTCACCAGGACCTTCACTTGATGACGACTTTTGGAGAAAGACTACTTCCTGCTAAGAAAGCTATCATAAAAAGCAAGGCCAGCTTTTGATGAAATGACTGTATTCCTTTAAGATGTTGGGGTGGATGTGAACAATTTAATCTGGAATAGTTGAAACAATCAGAGGAATAGGTTCTAAATACATGAATCCAGCCAGTAAATATATCCTTGAGATTTCTGTAGTGCTATGGTCTGGTTAGATCTGAATGAGTTGGAGAACTAGGTCCCTCTCTCGATGATTTCAGACTCTAATCATCTATGACCAGGAAAAGTTCTTGAGCCTGAATTTACAGCTACATGTAGATGACCTCAGTGCTGAGTCTCGACTGGTTTGATGCATATCACTTTCATTAATTTTTCTTTTTCAAAGTCCTGTGATCACTGATATTTTATGTAAACTCCTGTGCTGTTTTCTCAGCACTGTACAAAATGTTTCACTGAACACGAGTACAACTAGATTATGATTGTTCCTAATTTGTGTTCTTTAAAGTAGTAAGTAGTTTTACCCATTATCCAGAAATCTAGATGCTATTAGATATAAGTCTCTGGGTGTGTGATTTTCTAGTAATGTGCTTAGCTAGAAGAAATGAAATCAATTTGTGATCTATTTTGCCATAATCTCTCTCTCTCTTTTCAAATTGTTGTTGTGGTGATATGTTAACTGCATTTAGCCAGTTTGGGTGTTTGATATGGGATTTCAGCCTCTGGTTAATCGGTCTTGCCTCTACGTGTCCCTGCTACACCATGATGTTTATTTATGGTATTTGACGAGCACTTTAACAGAGGCTCCTTCACAATGCCAGGTGCTGGGGATTTCTTAGAGCTCACCAGCCCAGCTCCTCAGTCTGAATTTACACCTAGCACTGGAAGCATCACTAAACAGCAAACTACGTGGCCCTCCTTTACTCAGTGTTATGGAACAGAGCCTCTGCCATCTACTGTACTGGTGTCATTAAATCACTTTTCTCAGAAGTGACGGGAGTGAACTGGAACAAGTCCACACCCTCTCCACAACTACCAGCAACTGGCCAAGTCTTTCGGAATCCCTGTTTGTATTGGTTGTACTGGCCACAGTGGCAGATTTGTGAGTCAGATCTCAGGCACGTGCTTTTTTAATGTGTTGATTTAATGTTTCTACAGCATTGACGTCCTTTCTCTTCTTACATACCTCAGTGCGTCTTTTCTCTGACAAACCTTATAAAATAAATCATGTAATTTGGCACCACTCATGTAAATCAGGGAAATTACAAAGGTCTATTTAATGAGGAAAGTTATCGATGTTGTATATTTAATTAGAAAAAAAAATAAAAGCACAATGTCATTTTTTCCCCTTAGGTCTCTTGGTCTCGTAAATCAAAAGTCTAAGAACAAAATGAGATGGAAGATTAGGTCTATCTTTTTTTTCTCAAGTTTAGTTTAGATCTTTCCAAATTTCTTGCTAAATTTACATATCACAAGTCTGTTTATGATTTCTTGTTACTTATTCTCCAGCTTGAGCCATGAAATGTGTCTTGTGTTACCTTAATCTTCTTATTCTCAATCACTACTGGAATATGAATCATCATTTTAATTACCTTGCAGGAAAGGACCATTTGGAATACTCATTGCTTAATTTTACTTTATTCCTCTTAAAAATTTATTAATATGATATTTGGGTCCCACTTGTCTCTATCATGTCCAATGAAGAATAGAACGAAAATTGAGTATTCAATGAGTGGCAATATGAGCAACCATGAAAAAATTTTAATTTTGTCTAAAATGACACATTAGTAGTAGTAAAATTTTCCTTGTAAGAATTATTTTTCTCAGTTTTATAAATACATGTTGTATGGGGAAAATATTCCAAAGTATGGACTTATTTAGTGTGACTGTGTACCTTTGAAATTTTATTACTTTTAAAAATTCCTTGACTGACAATAGAAACAGTTTCTCCTTTTCAAAATGAAAGAAATAAGGGCTTGAACAGGAAGAAAGTTACAGATTAAGAATTAAGACTTTTGGGTTTTCAGTTTCCAAAAACTTCACCTACATTTTTCTTGGAGATATTTGGGTATTTGGTTTTCATCTTTAGCTACTTCTAGAGTCCATATGAAACTATTATATTTGGGGGAAATTTGGACAAAATGTTTAAATCTTCAATATTTATTAAACATTATAATATAAACTAACAACTCCTAAATTACTCTATGGAAATAGTAATTTTGCCTGCACTCTGGGAGGCTGAGGTGGATGGATTGCCTGAACTTATTAGTTTGAGACCAGCCTGAGCAAGAGCAAGGTCCCATCTGTAAAAAGTAGTCAGGCGTTATGGTGGGTGCTCATAGTCCCAGCTATTTGGGAGACTGAGGCAAGAGCATCTCTTGAGCCCAAGAGTTTGAGGTTGTTGTGAGCTGTGACATCATGGCACTCTACTGAGGGCAACAAACTAAGACTCTGTCTCGAAAAAAGAAAAAGAAAAAAAAATAGTAATTCTGGCTGGGCCCAGTGGCTCACACCTGTAATCCCTTGAGGTGGGAGGATAGCTTGAGCTCAGGAGTTTGAAACCAGCCTGAGCAAGGGAAAAGACTTGTCTCTACTAAAAGTAGAAAAATTAGTCAATGTGGTGGCATGCACCTGTATTTCCATCTACTGAGGAGGGTGAGGCAGGAAGATAGCTTGAACCCAAGTGTTTGAGGTTGCAGTGAGCTATGATGATAATTTGTACTCTAGCCAGGGCGACAGAACAAAATTCTGTCTCAAAAGAAGGAAGGAAAGAAGGAAGAAAAAAAGGAAGGAAGGAAGAAAGGAAGGAAAAATAGTAATTCATTTTCATATTTTATTTAAACCTGATGCAATTCAGTTTAAAGCAAACTCATTTCCCTGATGCCAATTACAAAATTAGTCAATTTTAGGAAACTATTACTTTAGTGTTGTTTCCCTGTGTCTTCCCTGATGCAAATGGGAAACCAGCTATAGTTGAAGCAAAACAAGAAATGTCTCTTTAAAACAGAACACTATTTATCAATTAATATTTTATTGGACACCTTTTCCATATATGGCACTTTTGTGGATCTTAGAAATATAGAGAAGCAAAAGATAAAAATCGAGTTGCCCTTTGTCCTTAATGGTATAACAATTATATTTGAGGAAACAAAACATTTTACACAGAAAATGTTCTTGTACATGCTAAAACGACGTGAAAAGTCAAGGTACAGTGACATTCCTGATAGATGTAGATTAGGTAGCATATTGTGGTTAGAAAAGGAAAAGTCCTGCGTAGCATTTAGCAGTAAAATGGTTAAGGAGTAATTTACAAAAGTAATCTGGAGTGTGAAAGCTTTTTCCCAGGCTCTGTTGAGACATGACACTATCTCAGAAATAGGCAGTAAAGAGAGAGGCGGGATACTCTTTATTTTCTGTCAGTTAGATTTTCCATTTACTGCATCTTTATTGAAAAGATATCGTATTCGTGAAATTAGCTCACTATCTGAAATTTGTCAAATGAATTTGACATTTCGGCTTTGAAATGTCAAAACAATTTAATTCAATCATTTTCAAGGTGACGATCGGTGGTAGAAAAATTAAAAACACCCATCTCATCTAGAAGTTTACTTCTAGTAGGGGAAGTATGAAAATGACTAGTACAAAGCAAAGTGAAGTAAGGATGGGTTTAAAGCCTGGGAGATTATAACTGGCAGATTGGATTTTCCAAAACTGGGCACAGGGGTAGTTTGAGTCCCACATACGCTTCCAGAAACTTGATACACCCTCACCTACTGGTGGTGTCTGTTGCCTCTCCTTGAAACTGAGCGGGCCCTTGTGGCGACCTCTACAAAAACAATGCTGTGAAAGAGGCTGGGTCACTTCCAAGGACTTCCCTTGGCACCCGGCTCCTATGTTGTGAAGAAGCCCAGGCCACTTGCAGAAGCCATATGGAGGCGTTGGCATCCTGTGCCAGGATTTGTGAGTGAGAGAGCATTGTCATCACTCAAGTCCCCAGCCCTGGAGCTGTCCCGCCTGGAGCAAGCAGAGCATAATAAACCCGTGCAGCTGGGCGTAACTTGTGCACCCCCTCCGTGTATATATTTCATTCTTGGACATGAATATGAACATTAACACAGATGCTTGGATTTGTTGATTACAGGTCATTGGTTAACCTTTGAGAAATCTTGCTTCAGCAGATGTCAGAGCTCACATTAGATTGCGGGGTTAAAAATACATTCAACGGCCTCTATGTGCCGATCTCTGAGTTTATCTTTCATGCCATGAGGAGGCGGGTATTATCATCATTTTGGGGAGGTAGCCACCCGGAAGCAGAGGGACTGAGATGTACAGCGCTGGGTCTTCCCCTCGACACCACGCAGTCCAAGAAGGGATAGAGGGAGACGAGCGTCGATGGCAACGTTAGCCACACAGGTCAGGAAAGTGGGTCCAGGACACTGCTCAGCAGGGGAGGCGCTAAGTTTTGGAGAAGATGGAGAAGGCGCCTAAGCGGTAGACAGAGGAGAGTTCATAAGCTATGAAGCGTACATAGTGCGTCACACAATTTTACAAACTTCCAAGAGGTTACGCTAAGATGGAAGGAAAATAAAAGGCTGGTCCCCGCCTATGGCTCAGTCGCAGGCCTCGTGAAGAGAAGCCAGGTCGGCGCGGGAACCGAGGGCTCCCCGCGGGGCGCGCAGGAGGCCTGGGTCGGACACGGCGGGCGAGGACACTGCAGCTTCTTCACCCCGGGCTGCGAGGCCAAGCGCCCGCCTCCGCACTCCCGAGCCCGCAGTCGGATCGCTACGCAGCCCGCACCGGCGGGTCAGCCCCGCCTTGCGGCCAGCCGCGGCGCAGCGCCGGCGGTGACCATGACAACGCGGCGGCGGTCGGCCAACGGCCCGCGCCGGCTGTGAGGGAGGGGCGGGACCGGGCGGCGCGCGGGTCACGTGGTGGGGGCGGAGCCTGCGCGGGGCCGGCTGGAGCGCGTCGGGAGCCGGCGCCGAGGCCCGAGCCGCGGGAGCCAAGCGAAGGCAGCGTCGAGGCCGTCGCGCCCCGCCGGGCCTCCCCAGCCGCCGCCATGGGCAGTGAGTAGCGGCGCCTGGAGCCGGGCTCTGGCCCGGGGCGCGGGCCCTGCCGGGCTGCGGGCGGTGGGGCCGGCACCCTCTTGGGATCGCTCAGCTCGCGGGCCGGGGATGCGCGGGCCGCGTCGAGCCGCTGCGGAGGGCGCGGGCCAGGGGCCTCCGCCGAGGCTTCTCCGGGGGGGCGCGGCCTGGCCGGGGCTGCCGCGGGGACCCGGACCCGGAGGCCCGGGGTTCGCGCTCGTTAGGGGCGAGGGAGAAGCATGGTGCGGGGAGGACGCCGGTTTGGGGGGCGGGGAGTTAGATCACCTGGCTGAACCTGGGCGACTTTTATCTTTTTTCTGGAGCTTAGGAATCTCTTTATGCCCCAGTCACGCTTTGTTTGGCATGTTGCGTTGAATAAAGCTCCCTAAGTCGTTCAATTAAATAAAAAATAGTGATGCGTTACCTGTGTTTTAGGGGAGGAAAGGAACGCAGTTGGTAGCGCAGCATTTTCCTGAAATGTTCATTCCGGTCATTCTGTAGCGTTTACTGAAAACCGTTGTGCAAGGCCTTGCGTTGCAGGGATCCTTTGCGGGCCCTTCCCCCCTCACTCACCGCACATCGTAGATTTCACGTAGGTACTTGCATAGCTGTTCACGCGTTTGTTAGATGCATGGAAACCTCATGCCCAAGCCTTGTGCCCACTGGCCAACTAGTGGACATTTGGGAGAAATTAGAAAGGAAGTAGAAAGACCCCAGGCCTAGAATTTACAGTACGTGTAATGGGCAAAAACTTGTGGCAGCAGAGTCGTGCTACAACATGAATATCCCAATACAGATCATAAAATGCCAAGAAAAATGGCAGAGTCCCTTGGATTGTGGTGGGAAGGAAAAGAAAGTTCTAGGAAGTTTCCTGATCTGATGGATTTGTTTTGCATCAGAGAGGCATACTTTTATTAATTCCAGTTTACTTTCCAAATAGTCCAAAAGGATACTTGGGTAACTAACACCTCCCCATGACAGTTAGTGAATTCTGTCAAACATGATTGACAGCATCCTTTTGAGAGGCTTTAAAAAAAAGTATTGTCAACTGTGGATAATGGTGGAGATGTAGTTACTCATGTCAACTTCAAAACAATTTCAGGATGTTAGTGTATAGAAACCAGTCTATAGGGGAAGAAGATTCTAACTAATAGCTAGATGTGGCTGTGAGTCTGCACATTATAGGCTCTGGAAAGGGACTGGAGCCTGAGGAGTTGTCGTCTTTACCCTCTCATTCTTTGGCAGGACTTGACCTAAGCCAGTGTGTATCCTCAAAGAACTTTAGTTTATCTTACTTTTACAAACTATAAGAGTAGTCTGGGAAGGCCAGGCAGAGTGGCTCATGCCTGTAATCCTAACACTCTGGGAGGCTGAGGTGGGTGGGTTGCCTGAGCTCAGGAGTTCAAGAACAACCTGAGCAAGAGCCAGACCCTGTCTTTCAAAAACCCAGCCAGAAGTTGTGGCAGGCACCTGTACTCACACCTATTTGGGAGGCTGAGGCAAGAGGATCGCTTGAGCCCAGGAGTATGAAGTTGCTGTAAGCTATGATGCCACACCACTCTACCCAGGGGGACAAAGTGAGACTCTTGTCTTCAAAAAAAAAAAGAGTAGTCTGGGAAAACAATACTTTCTCATGAAATTTAATTCTCTGGGCTGATTATTGCATATAAGCAAGTACTTTGATAGTATGTGGGAAAGCAACTGAACAATGAAATATGGCCTAATGAAATAAGATTGCTTTAAAAAGTGACTACAGGAAGTGATTCCAGGATCCTTCTCATGTATGTATTTTGGCATTTTTTGGTTAAGTCTGTTCTGCAGGTTAAACCTGTTTCCTGTTGTACTTTCCTCGGTGGAGAAGGCATTTATCATTTATTCTCCTCTGATACCCCCAATTTTCTTCTATAATGCATTGTCTTGTGGGCACCATAAGGCATTTGCTCTTTTTTTTTGTTTGTTTGTTTTGAGACGGATACTCACTATGTCACCCTTGGTACATGCTGTGGCGTCACAACTCACAGCAAACTCAATCTCTTGGGCTTAAGTGATTCTCTTGCCTCAGCCTCCCAAGTAGCTGGGACTACAGAAGCCCACCACAATGCCCAGCTATTTTTTTGTTGTTGTTGGAGTTGTCATTGTTGTTTGTCAGGCCCGGGCTAGGTTTGAACCCACCAGCCCCTATGTGTATGGCTACAGGCACTGAGCCCATTTGCTCCTTTTTTACATAGTGATGCTCTTTGAATAATTCCTTTTCTGTATATGTAAAAAATGACTGGATACAGTGGGAGGAAGGAAAGTCATGGTAAAAGGATGCTTGGATTATAATACTTCTGCTGACTAGCCCTCAGACCATTTGGATTCTTTTGTCCCTGGAATTACATCTCTTACCTTATATATCTTGGGAAATGGAGAGCATTATGATTATTTAATTTTAAGGAATGAGGATGAGGGATGGGATAGATTGCTGTTAAGAGTTAGAGAACATTTGTATTTGACTCTATAAAAAGGTACATCTTTTTAACTTTATAATAGGGACATTCGATATGCATTCTTTTTTCTTTTTTTTTTTTTTTAAGTTAAATTTCTAGAGGTTATAAAACCTTTCTGTGCAGTTCTACCGGAAATTCAGAAACCGGAAAGGAAAGTAAGTATAATAGTTTAGTAATATACAGGGTACCTAAGTGACTTATTCTGTTAAACCAGCTGGGTTGATTTACTTTTCCCATCCTATTTCTGGTTATAATTGGGAAAATACTACTTGCTTATCCTCTTTGCAAGAGGCATAATAAAGTAAATAAAGTAAATAAAATTAGCATAGACCTGTTTGAGTCCAGATAGGTTATCTCATGCTTTCAAAAATGACTGTTCTTTAAGTTATAACATTTCCAAATGAAGTGTGTTAGTTGAGATATAGTATTCTCCTGTCTATAGTGATCTTTTACAATTTTTATAGCGTAGTGTAGATTGTGCTTGCTAATGATGTAATCTGGTGGATTGTTGAATGATCCAGTCTGCTGGGTAAGCTTTGTTGAGTTCAAGTATTTGATGTAAATGAATTGTAGTTGTGCAAAGAGACATCTCCCATTTCTTGATTCATTCATTGGAGGAAAAATATTCAGAAAATGATGTAACTGGATCAAACTATTCTTCCCTTATTATGTTCTTTTGGAGTTAAGGTACTTAAATTCCAGAAATATTGTTAATCCCAAACTGACCTGTTACCAGACATCCTTCTCTGTTTTCAGTTTCTCATGAAACTAATAGGAAGAGGGACATAGAAAGAGTTAGTTTATACATGGGTCATTATGAAAGTTTTGAGGTACGTAAAAATATGAAATCCACACGGGTGGAAAACATGTGAAGCCCTCCCTGCCCAACTCGGTAAGCTAAGTGAGTTAAAACTGGCACAGGTGAACCAGAAAGGATGCTGTGTTTCTTGGAAATGAAATAATGGACCATAATACGGTCAGTCTCAAAACTTTTGTAGTGACCTACATATTTAAAAATGTACTGTTGGCTTGGCGCCTGTGGCCCAACGGGCTAAGGTGCCAGCCATGTACACCTGAGCTGGCAGGTTCGAATCCAGCCTGGGCCGGCCAAACAACAATGACGGCTGCAACCAAAAAATGGCCAGGCGTTGTGGCGGGAGCCTGTAGTCCCAACTACTTGGGAGGCGGAGGCAGGAGACTTGCTTGAGCCCAGGAATTGGAGGTTGCTGTGAGCTGTGATGCCACGGCACTCTGTCCAGGGTGAAAACTTGAGGCTCTGTCTCAAAAAAAAAAAAAAAAGAAAATGTACTGTTTCTTTGGAAATATATTATTTATTGCTTTGAGACTGTAAAATAGTTGTTCCAGTTAGTTACATTTGAAGCATGTCAAGAAAGTCCAGCTTTTCATCGTTATCAAATGTTCATGTAATACTCTTATAGGCAGTCCTAGCTTTGCACAGTACAGTGTTAAATTAAAACACGTGCATATAAGATCTGTGTTTTGCTTTGCCTCCTTTTTTTGTTTTTTGTTTTTGTAGAGACAGAGTCTCACTTTATCGCCCTCAGTAAAGTGCCATGGCATCACACAGCTCGTAGCAACCTCCAAGTCCCGGACCTAGGCTGTTCTTCTGCCTCAGCCTCCCGAGTAGCTACAGGTACCCGCCACCATGCCTGGCCCTTTTTCTGTTTTTGTAGTTCGGCGAGGCCGAGTTTGAACTCGCCACCTTCGGTATGTGGGGCCGGTGCCCTACTCGCTGAGCCACAGGCGCTGCCCTTAATGAACAAGTTTTTTTTTTTTTTTTTTTTTGCAGTTTTTGGCTGAGACAGGTTTGAACCTACAACCTCTGGTATATGGGGCCAGCGCCCTACTCCTCGAGCCATAGGTGCTGTCCTGCCTCCTTTCTTAGTTTCATTTAACATAGTAACAATGCAGATGAGAACTGCTTGCATTGAAATTACCTTTTTTAATGAATAGTAAAGAAACCTATGTTTGCAAATTTCAGCTGTTTTTTTGTAGCTGCTACTAATTAGGGTGAAGGGACAATGATGGGGAATGCCAGTTATGGTTTCATGTGAATTTGCACTTTAAGTTTGTTATTTCCTGGTTTTGATCATTCTTTGTATTTTATCATACAGATCCAGTTTAGAGAGAAGGTGTTATGGACTGCTATAACTCTCTTTATTTTCCTAGTATGTTGTCAGGTAGGTAAACCACAATGTTAAATAAAGTCTGCGCTAATGTAAGGTCTTCATTGGTTAGATTATTTTTTCTGAGACAGCATGTCACTCCATTGCCCTGGGTGAGTGACATAGCGTCATCAAACCTCACAGCAATCTCAAATTCCTGGGGTTGAGGGATCCTCCTGCGTCAGCCTCCTGAATAGCTGGGACTACAGGTGCTTGCCTCAACTCTCAGCTACTTTTTCTTATTTCTTATTTAGTTTCACTGTTGCTCAGGCTGGTCTCGAACTGCTGAGTTCAAGCAGTCTTCCTGCCTCATCCTCCAGAGAGCTAGGATTACTGGCCTGGCTTAACTGGTTAGATTTTAAGAAACTTTTTTTAGTGAGAATACTAAATACAGTAGGGCGGCACCTGTGGCTCACAGGAATAGGGCACTGGCCCCTTATGCTGGAGGTGGCGGGTTCATACCCAGCCCCGGCCAAAAACTGCAAAAAAAAAAAAAGACCACAATAATAAATACAGTATACTGAAATATGATGAGCATTGTTATACTTTTTTTTTTTTTTGAGACAGCCTCAAGCTGTCACCCTGGGTAGAGTGCAGTGGCATCACAGCTCACAGCAACCTCCAACTCCTGGGCTTAGGCGATTCTCTTGCCTCAGCCTCCTAAGTAGCTGGGAAAAATACTTTTTCTTTTTGAAGGGTGAAATGATCAAATCATTAAAGTGCTTTTATTACTGTGCTTGGTTTAAATTAGTTTTTTTGTTTTTTTGAGGCAGAGTCTCACTTGGTCACCTTTGGTACAGTGCAGTGGCATCTTAGCTCACAGCAACCTCAAAGTCTTGGGTTCAAGTGATCCTCTTGCCTCAGCCTCTCAAGTAGCTGGGACTACAGGCGCCCACCAGCTATTTTTTATAGAAGGGGGTCTTGTTCTGGCTCAGACTGGTCTCAAATCTGTGAGCTCAGTCAGTCCACCCCCCTTGCTCCTGAGTGCTGGGATTATAGGCATGAACCACTGTGCCTGGCCTAAATTTGTTTTAGATGGTCAGGAAGAGAGAAGTTTTAAAAATGCAGAAGAGTACAGAGGAAAAAAGAACAATCATCCATATCCCTACCGTCTACTTTTAGCATTTTGGTAATTCCTTTCTCCCACTTAAAAACAGTCAACTTCATGGAGATATACTATATATGCAGTACAGTACATCTACTTCTAAGCATACATTTTGAAGAGTTTTGACAAACATATACACCCAGGTAACTACTGCTTGAGTGAATCTAGCACATTTCTGTCATCCCCCCCGAAGTTCTTTCCTCAGTCAATCCCCACTTAACTGTCAGCCCCAGCAACCACTGATGTGTATTCTGTTACTATAATTTGATACGTCTTTTCCAGAGTTTCATATAAATGGAAACATGTAGTAATATTCTTTATTGTCTTATAATGTTTTTGAGATTTAGCCATAATTGTCAGTATATCAATTATTCATTCCTTTTGATTATTGAATAGCATTTTCCTTTATAAATTTACCACAATTTATTCATCCATTCACTTGTTGGACTTTTGGGTCTTTCTCATACTTTGCCTATGACAAACAAAGTTGCCATGTATATTTGTGTACAAGTCTTTCTGTGGACATAAGTTTTTGTTTCTCTTGGGTGAATACCTATAAGTAGAATTGTTGAGTTGTGTAGTGAATATGTGTTCAAATTTATAAGAAATTATCAACCTGTTTCCAGGTGGTTGCCCCATTATTTTTGTTTTTTTTTTTTTGAGACAAAGTCTCATTATGTCACCCTCAGTGGAGTGCTGTGGTGTCACAGCTCACAGAAACCTCCAACTCTTGGACTTAAGTGATTCTCTTGCCTCAGCCTCCCAAGTAGTTTGGACTACAGGTGCCTGCTGCCTGGCTATTTTTGTTGTTGTTGTTATTGTCATTATTGTTTAGCAGGCCTGGGCCAGGTTCAAACCTGCCAGCCCCCATGTATGTGGCTGCTGCCCTAACCACTGAGCCATGGGCTCCGAGCCAGGTTGCCCCATTTTATATTACCAGCCTTGTGGGTGTTTGGCATCCTTCTCTACTTTTGCTATTTTTGATCATTTTAATAGCCATTCTAATGAGTGTGCTTTTAACTTGCATTCCCCTGATAAATGATAACGAGCAACTTTTTTTCATCTACTTATTGGGTATTCGTTTATCTTTTATAAAGCGATTTTCCAAATCTTTTGCCTATTTAAAAAAATTGATCATTGTCAATATTTTTGAGCTTTCAAAAATATTTTCTGGGTACAAGTCCTTTGTCAGATATATGTATTGTGAATAAGTCCTCCCAGTCTGTGGCTTGCCTTTTCATTTTCTTAACAATGTCTTTTGAAGAATCGGACTTTAAATGTTTTTTCCCTTCCCTCTTCTCTTTCCTTTTTTCCTTTCTTTTTTTCCTTCTGAAGAGGTAAGATCTTGCTGTTTGCTTGGGCTTGCCTCAAACTCCTGTGCTCAAGTCTTCGTGCCTCAGTAGTTGAAGGTTGAGTATGAGACTGTAGGCATGTGCCACTATGCCCAGAAGGTGTTTTACATTTTGACGAAGTTCATTTTCTCCTTTTTTTTGCAGTTTTTGGCCGGGACTGGGTTTGAACCTGCCACTTCCGGCGTATGGGGCCAGGCGCCCTACTCCTTTAAAGCCACAGTCACCGCTCTCCTTTTTTTTTTTTTTTTTTAGACAGAGCCTCAAGCTGTCACCCTAGATAGCTGGCATCACAGCTCACAGCAACCTCTAATTCCTGGGCTCAAGCGAGTCTCCTGCCTCAGCCTCCCAAGTAGCTGGGACCACAGGTTCCTGCCACAACGCCTGGCCATTTTTTCGTTGCAGCCGTCAGTATTGCTTGACAGGCCCGGGCTGGATTCGAACCCACCAGCTCAGTTGTATGTGTCTGGCGCCTTAGCCCATTGAGGCACAGGCGCCAAGCCATCTCCTTTTTTTTTTAATAGTAGACCATGGTTTTTGTTTCCTAAGAAATTTTTTTAATTTTTTTTTGAGACAGAGCCTCAAGCTGACACCCTGGATAGAGTGCTGTGGCATCATAGCTCACAGCAACCTCCAACTCCTGGGCTCAAGCCAGTCTCCTGCCTCCGCCTCCCAAGTAGCTGGGACTACAGGCGCCCACCACAACGCCCGGCTACTTTTGGTTGCAGCCGTCATTGTTGTTTGGCGGGCCCAGGCTGGATTCGAACCCGCCAGCTCAGGTGTACGTGGCTAGCGCCTTAGCCCGTTGAGCCACAGGCGCCCAGCCAGTTGCCTAAGAAATTTTTACATGTTCTAAGATCACGAAGATTTTCTCTTGTGTTCTTCTAAACATTTTATAGTTTTAGCTTGTCTGTTTTGGTCTATGTGATCTATTCCAAGTTAATTTTTGCGCATGGCATGAGGCAAGGTTTGACGTTCATTTCTTTCCATATGGATATCAAGTTATTTCAGCATCATTTTTTGAAGAAAATTCCCAGTTAAATTTCCTTGGCATCATTGTTTAAAATCAGCATGGGACTTCTGTGCCATCGATCTTCACGTGCGCGCGCGCGCCATTACTACAAGCCACTTCACAGTCAGTCCTGTAGTCAGATTATAACAGTCCTCCAAATTTGTTTTTTTTTCTAAATTGTTTTGGCTGTTATAGGTCCTTCATATTTCCATATATATTTTAAATTCACCTTGCCAATTTCTATAAGAAAGCCTGCTGGGATTATTATTTGTATTGCTTTGAATTTATAGGGCAATATAAGAGAATTTCCATCTTGACAGTTATTGAATGTTCTAATCTAGGAGTCAGTGAACTTTTTCTGGAGAGGTCTAAATAGTAAATATGGGCCTAATGTTGTGGCTCAGACCTGTAATCCTAGCACTTTGGGAGCCCAGGGTGGGTGGATTGCTTGAGTTCAGGAGTTCCAAACCAGCCTGAGCTAGAGTGAGACCCCTGTCTCTAAAAAATAGCTAGGTGTTGTAGTGGGCGCCTGTAGTCCTCAGTTACTTGGGAGGCTGAGGCAAGAAGATCACTTGAGCCCAAGAGTTTGAGGTTGCTGTGAGCTGTGGTGCCATGGCACTCTACCAGGGGTGACAGAATAAGACTCTGTCTCAAAAAAAATAAAAATAGGTTGCACCTGTGGCTCAGTGGCTAGGGCGCCAGCCCCATATACTGAGGGTGGCGGGTTTGAACTCAGCCCAGCCAAACTGCAACAAAAAAATAGCCGGGTGTTGTGGTAGGCACCTGTAGTCCCAGCTATTTGGGAGGCTGAGGCAATTCTCTTGCCTCAGCCCAGGAGTTGGAGGTTGCTCTGACCTGTGACACCAGGGCACTCTACTGAGGGCTACTAAGTGAGACTCTGTTTCTAAAAAAATAAATACATAAATAAATAGTAAACATGGCTTTGCAGTATAATATAAAAACCCAGGAAGAGAAAACATAAGGAATGAGATTTCTAACTAGAAAAGAATGACTTTTTTTCTTTTTTAGAAAAGAATGACATTTTTCCTGTGAGTGTTCCATGTAACAAATTAACTTATGAATTTTAAGTTGCTTTATTTTTTCTCTATACTGTGTTTATATTCTTGCCAAACTGTTTCCTTTTGTCTTTCTCATGCTTAGGCAACTCTCCCCAGTGTGGATGATTGCTTGATTCTCTTTCCACTGAATGTCAAACAGGTTCTAGCCAGTGTTCTGTAGTGAGTGGTAGGAGGTGAGATACACTGAGACAAGTGCTGGGCGTGCTGCCTGGCTCTGCCTTCTCTCTCCTTAGATTTCTGTGCACTGCCTTCAGAGAGTTCTCACCACCTGACTGAGGAGGGTCCCAGATTGTTCCCTAGTTGCCAGTTTGATGTGGCCTATTACACTTCACTTCCAAGTGGAAGGGTCAGCCCCAGTACTCACTTCTCTTTCATCCACTTCTTCCCAGCTGTTGTTTCTACTCCCTCTTAACCAGAGGAGGGAAAAAGATCAGGCTACCTGTACAGTGTACCTTCCTCCAGATTTGGAATGTGGTGGGCATTCTGAGCACCAGGACTGCCCATTGTGGTGGTCAGTAGCAGTTTTGTGATGGTCTCTTTTCTCCTGGGCAGTTTAGTGTTTTTGGACTGTGACCACCACTGTTGAGGTTTTTTTTTTTTTTTTTGGAGACAGAGTCTTACTAAGTTGCCCTCAGAGTGCTGTGGCATCACAGCTCACAGCAACCTCAAACTCTTGGGTTTAAGCTATTCTCTTGTCTCAGCCTCCCTAGTAGCTGGGACTACAGGCACCCACCCCAACGCCTAGCTATTTTTTGTTGTTGTCGTTGCAGTGGTTGTTTAGCAGGCTTGGAGCAGGTTCGATCTCACCAGCCTCGGTGCATGTGGCGGGAACCATAACCACTGTGCTACGAGTACCGAGTCACCACCAGTACTTTAAGTTTATAACCCGTCTCTTGTTTGGTTTCTTTGTTTTGTTTCTCTCAGTACTGTACTGTAGTTTGTCATATTTATAAAAGAAAAACTTTAGACAAAAGAAGCTTCACAGTTTATTTGAACGTTAAAGGATTCGTGAATCTGACAGGATTCACCACTGGAAGAGGTTCACAGCTCCAGGGGACAGGGCAGCACACTTTGATAGGCCTAATGTGCAAATAAATAAATGGCTTGATTGGCGGCATTAGATGTTTGCCTTACTTGGAGCGTTCTTTATAGAACTATGTGGCTGCCTATTCGCAGTGATTGGCTGAAGCTTGATTCAGTATTAATCAATTGCAGGAATGCCTCTAAGTTCAGTTTGGATTTGCTTATATTTGGGGTATAGAAACAACTGCAGGAAATGGGCGGCGCCTGTGGCTCAAAGGAGTAGGGCACTAGCCCCATATACTGGAGATTGTGGGTTCAAACCCAGCTCCGGCCAGAAAAAAAAAAAAAAGAAAGAAAGAAAAGAAACAACTGCAGGCAAGTGGCCTTTTGCTTATATTTCTTTTAACAAGTTAAAACCAATTATCATATATAATGCAAAGTTTGGAACTCTGCAACTGTGACAGATGCATAGAAAAGAGCTCCTGTTGCTCCCAACTGTTATAAATGATCTTGTAGCTGTGGGGTTTACTAAGAGAAATCAAATAGAAGTCTTTTAGCTTTTTTTTTCTTAGAAATAGTGTCTCTGTTGCCCTGGCTGGAGCCCAGTGCTCACTGCAGCCTTGAGTTCTTGGGCTCAAGTGGTCCTCCTGCCCAGCCTCCTGTGTAGCTGAGACTATAGGTGTGCACCACCAAGCCCAGGATTAGAAACCAATTTTAATAATCCCACTGACAACAGGGAAGGAGGGCATACTATTATTTGGGGGAGTTTGGCCAACTTTTTCTTGTTCAGTTTGCCACAAAATAGGCAAGCATGGAGGTGATGGCTGTCTCTATTCAGGATGACGTTGAACAAATTGGCCTCTCTTCCACTTATGGAATATTTTGATAATGGACTGTCCTGTGGTGTTATTAGTGGTTGTTTTAGACAGTTCTTTATTCCTCAGTCACCTTAACTGAAGAGTGTCTGCAACTACAGGTTGCACATGAAATATGCGTGCTTCGTGCTTCACCAGTTTGGTTTCTCAGTTAATAAATTCAGGGCTCTAAAGAGGTTAAAGTTATGAGCTGAGTGTGGTGCATGTGCCTCTAGTCCCTGCTACTTGGGAGGCTGAGGAGGGAGCCCAAGAATTTGAGGTTGTGTTGAGCTATCTTATATCACTACATTCTAGCCTGGGTGAGGGAGTGCGACCCCATCTCTGAGGAAAAAAAGAAAGATTTAGATTGACCACATGAGTTGGTTAAAATTGCTAGCAATAAAACAGCAACTTGAAGTACTATAAAAAAGAAAAAATGGCGACATCTTTTGGAACACTAACAAAAATCAGTTTTACATGGAGAAGGTTTTTGGAATTGGTATTTACCTTATGTCTGATGCCCACGTGGTTAAGCAGGGGGTAAAGCCAAGTGTTGTATCCTAAACCTGGGTCCTATAATAGGAAGCAATCTGAAGTTAATACAGTTTTTTCCTTGATCCCAAATTAATAATTTCTCATTATGGAAAATCTGAAAAATTCTGAAAAGAATAAAGAAGAGAAGTCAACCACAATCTCACCATCTACAGACAGTCAGGATTTAGGATTTAAAAAACTATTTACTTCCAGTTTTATTTTGTATACATATTTTTACAGTGTTGAACTTGATGTAGTTTTTACCTTTGTTTTTACCAGGGTTTGTTACTAGTGGCAATATTGAGTTTGAGGTGGGAGTAATTCCTTGTCATGGAGGATCGTGCTGCGTCTTGTCGGATGTTGCGTAGCATCCCTGCCTCTGCTTGCTGGAATTCAGTAGAATCCCCCAACCCCTAAGTTGTGACAGCTAGAAATGTCACAACACTTTGCAGAAAGCCTTGTCAGGACAAACTACTTCAAGTGTAAAACCACTATTTTATACTTAATGTAAACACTTCCTCATATAGTTCTAAATTTTATAAGCATGATTTTTAGTGGCTGTATAATATTTCATTGTGTATATCACATTGAGTCTTACATCTAGGAATGGCTGTCTTTAGTACCCATAGCTTTGCAAAATCATTCTGTGACTAAGCAGATATCTTATAATCTACTGATGGAGTATTTTTTTTTTTTTTTTTTTGAGACAGTCTCACTCTGTTGTTGCCCTGAGTAGAGTACTGTGGTGTCACAGCTCATAGCAACCTCAAACTCTTTTGCTCAAGTGAATTCTTGCCTCAGCCTCCCAAGTAACTGAGGCTGCCAGTGCCCACCACAACACCTGGCTAGTTTTTCTATTTTTAGTAGAGACAGGGTCTGTTGCTCAGACTGGTCTGGAATTCCTGAGCTCAGGTGATCCACCCACCTTCGCCTCCCAGAGTGGGAGTGTTCTTTTTTTTTTCTTTTTTTTATTGGAAAAATCTATGTCATTCTTTATTTTTAAATGTATTTTGTTACACAACTTAACAGGACAAAAACCTTTAACCTATTGATATTAGTTAAAATTTTAATTTTTTTTAGATGTATATTATTTATTTATTTATTTTTTAACAAGTGAACAGTTTATTAAGAATTAAACAAAGGTATGATGTGATACAGTACCAGCAAGACACTCAGGATAGGTATAATAGTACTACTCACACAGAAACTTAAATTTCACCTCAAAAGAAATCACAAGACAAAAGAGAAAGCAATTTCACTGTTACAAAGTAAGATATTTCATGCACAGTATTAACTCAGCCCCCCCCAAAGCCCAACCTCCCAACAAACAAAAAAACTATCTGGGAATACTGCTATGCTAACATATTAACTGCAGTATAAATGAGGATGCTATATCCTAAACATCATATTGACAAGTTGAATTAAAAAAAAATTAATGTTTAAGTAATGTACTTTGGTCAAAATTGAATCCAATTTATATGAAAGTTAGTCACTATTTTCGTTTCTTCTTCTTCTTTTTTTTTGGTTTTCTTTCCCTCACCCCCTCCCTCCTGCTCTGTCTGCTCTCTCCTTCCCCCATGTCCTGCTGTGTCATTGATTATTATTAATTGTCCTTAAATCAAAGTTGAATACATAGGATTCATGCTTCTCTATTCCTGTGATGTTTCACTAAGAATAATATGTTCCACCTCCATCCAAGTTACTACAAATGCTGCAAAGTCTCCATTATTTTTGATGGCTGAGTAATAGTCCGTGGTATACATATACCATAGCTTACCAATCCACTCCAGGGTTGAAGGACATTTAGGCTGTTTCCATACTTTAGCGATTGTAAATTGGGCTGCGATAAACAGCCTAGTACAAGTGTTCTTATAATAAAAGTTTTTTTTCTTCTTGATAGATGCCCAGCAATGGGATTGCAGGATCAAACGGGAGGTCTAGGTTGAGTTCTTTGAGCTTTCTCCATACTTCCTTCCAAAAAGGTTGTATTAGTTTGCAGTCCCACCAGCA
>CAUYRH010115084.1:0-31073 GCA_963574655.1 Perodicticus potto | reverse complement strand
TGCTCTGTACCTTTTTGTTTGTGTCCTCGGGGTCTCAGGTCTCCCCAGCAGGGTTGATGTGTGCTCTTTGACCTTTTCTTTTGGCTCAGATCCAAACCATCGGCTTTCTTGCTGAGTTTCTGTCCTTTAACGCTCCTTTTGGACGGGAACTCTGTGGAAAGCTGGCTACAGATCGCCATTTTGGCTCCCCCTTCAAGGCTTTTATTTCTAAGGTCACTTCATGATCCAACATGGCTGCTAAAACTCCAGCCATTATTTCTGAGTTACAGGCTAGAATAGGAGGAAAGCATGAAATGGAAAGGTACTGAGAGAGCTTTTCTCTCCCCACTTGAGTTCTCTCTCTCTACCAGGAGCTTTAGTGTTTTCTGTATTCTTTTCTGTAAATAAATTCTGTCTTACCACTGGGGTGGGGGGGGGGGGAGAAAGAAAATGCCATGAAGGGTATGTTAAACAGTTTGATGAAAACATTTCAGATTGTATATGAAACCAGCACATTGTACCCCTTGATTGCACTAATGTACACCACTGTGATTTAATAAAAAAAAAGAAAGAAAGAAAAGAAAGAAAGAAATGGAAAGGTACTATTTCTGGCATGTCAGTGTTCTTCGGAGTTCCCATCCTGTGCTAAGATCTCATAGGCTATAACTTTGTTACATGGCTATCTTCAACCCAAAGGGAGGCTAGGAAATAAAATATTAATTCTAGACAGCCCTCTGCCTAGCTAAAGTTTTGGGCTCTGTTACTAAGGGAAAAAAAGAAGAATGGTAGGAAGCTGAGACAGGTGGATTGCTTGAGCTGAGGAGCTTGAAACCAGTCTGAATAAGAGTGAGATCCCATCTCTAAAAAATAGCCAGACATTATGGCAGGCACCTGTAGTCCCAGATGCTTGAGAGGCTGAGGCAAGAGGATCGCTTGAGCCCAAGAGTTTGAGGTTGCTGTGAGCTATGATGCCATATTACTTTACTGAGGGGAACAAAGTGAGACTCTGTCTCAACAGTTAAAAAAAGAAGAGAATGGACATTAGGTAGTAATCTGGGAATCTTTGTGACAAACATACTGGCCATGGAAGCTTAACTGGGCGGGTGATCCCATAGGACTTAATCCTGTCTGATCCAGGTTTAGGACCAAATTCATGTTTTCTCCATGGAATAAAGCCTCAGTCATACACTTCATTACTTTCTCTTTCTTAGAAGCAGCTTCTTTTTAAAAATATAGACTATCATGTAAGAGCCACTGTGGATATCATACTGGACAAAGTCAACTGATTTCTCTGGGGAGACACTGAGAGGACAGAAAGTCCTAGGAGCCTGCACAGCATCCTACATGTCTGACTTTAACGTACCCAGAGTGTCTTCAATGACTGTGGAGCCGGCTCCGGAGCCCAGGCTGTGGGGTAAATCAGGCTGATGCACTTGGAAGAAGGTGCCAAGAAAGAGTCCACAAGGGCAAGGCTGCCTCGAGCCCTCTTGGTCAGTCTCCATTGAGAAAGAGTGAGGGAGGGATTACCAATTTTCAAAGAAAGAGTGTAGCAATCAGTGTCAAAGAAAAGCTGCTTAGAGGTGAGGCCTGTTCGTGTCCGTCACTGCCAAGTTTCTGCAAAGGTTAGGCATCTTATGCTGTCTTTGTCCCCCACTTGCCACACTGGTCCTTTGTGCAGCATTTGGTCATGCTGCTCCATCTGGTCTCCCTATCACTCTTCTCCACTGATTTCCGTGCTAACACTCACTTTCCTCTGCTGGCCTCCTCCTTTCTCAGGTCCTATCACGGGCTCTCCTTCCTCTGCTAACCCCTGTGCCACACCTTAGCAGTCCCTTCCCGGCGCTTTGCCCATCCTGCACCTTGTCTCCGTGTAATGTCCCCTGGACCCAGCTGCCTCTTACTGTCTAAGCGCCATGGTTTCGATAGTGTCTTTGAGACAGATCTCTCTAGAGAGCTAGATCTAGTCTTCCAAGGCTCACTGGATATTTCTACCCGGATTTCCCATAAGCATTTACAACTTATCACATCTAAAATGGAGCTCTTCATCTCCTCCTCATCCTTGTCAATCTTTCTTTGCACCTGTATTCTCTGCCTGTCTTGTTCAACGACACTGACACACTCAAACCTGAGCGACATTTTTTACTCCTTGACCTCTGTCATCTCTCTCTCGATCCAGCCAGTTGCCAAGTTCTGTAAGCCCCCAGATCTGCTTCTTTCCTTCCAATTCCCTGCTATCTTGCTTGTGTCTTCATCCCTTGCCTCATGGGATCACCCCTAAGTGTATTTCATCCAGGGCATCCTTCATTGACATCAGAGTGACATGTCCAATACAAAAACTCTACTTTGTTACTTTCGGTTAAGATGATCCCATCTTCCAGTGGCCTATGGGATATGCCATTCAGACTCCTCAGCATAATGTCCAAGGTGGGTCCCTCAGTGGGCTGCGTGTCTACAAGGCTCCCTTGTAGGAACCAGAAAAACCTGCCCCCTCTGGGCATATGCAGCCCAGCAAATGAGGAAGGATTTGCAGAGTGGAATATACTTGGCTGGGACCATGGCACTTCTTCTGTTGGGAGTGGACAGGCGTGGCTAGGGGGCTTGGGCTGGGCCTCACGAACTTGTCTCCACATATCCCCTCGGTGTAGCCATCGCTTCAGCACGTTGACTTATTGGCAGGTTCTCTCCTGCCTCTATCCTGTTGCTTATACCGTCTAGGGATCATTCTTCCTCCAGCTCCTATGAGTAACTCCCCCTTATCTTTGAAATCCCACTTTAGGCTTCATCTTCGCCTGGGACGCTTCTCTCATGGCCTGAATTCTTTGCCATCCCTCAGGGCACTTCTAACGCCAGGTGTGTCTTCAGTGTCACCTGTCATTCTGTTGTACCGATGAACTTCTACATTTGTCTCCCTTTCTACTCTGAATGACTGGAGGGCAGAGTGCTGTACTTCTTTATATTCCTGGCCCGACCTGAGTAGATCCTCACTACATTAGTTGTGGGACATTGCCGGATATTAGGCAAAACTCCAGATTCTAGACAGAACTATAGGGCTTCTATTTGTTATAAAAAAGTTAAGAAAATAATAGTACTACTTAGTGATGCAAAAGCATTGCGAAACACTCCAGAAAAGAATTGTCATTTCTCATACATGTGGATGTGGGCACCAGCTTACAGCGGGCATGGAAAGCAACAGTCTTTTAAGAAGTGCAGCCGGGGCTGAAGGCAAAATCTAAGGGGTGGGGGAGCTGCGATGCACACAGGGCAGATGAGCTGAGAACAAACTAGCATTAAGCTAAGAGCAGAAAGGGGGAAAGCTTCTGTTTAAAACCCATGTCTGCAATTGACTGGATGTTTGACCTGTGGGCAAGTCATTAACCTCTGTGTCTTAGTTTCCACATCTGTAAAGTGGAGATAATAATGTTTCCCTACTTCAAAGAATTATAGATTAATCAATGTCTGAAAAATGTCTCTAACTTGGGCAACTCTATGTAAATATCCAGAGCAGCATGGAGGGAAGTTAGGTGGAAATACTAGAAACATAAAACTGAGCTTCTTTTTAATTTATTCATAGTATTCGAAATGAAAAATAATTGTTAGTGTCCTCATTCCAAAAAATGTCATGAAGGAAATAGTTGTTACGTTTGCACTTTGGACGAATGTCCTTTACATAGAATTACGTTTTCCCATGTGACTCCAATGCAGAGGTATCTGCTGATGTCCAGGCATGTGGGAACTGAGGTCTGTTGCTTGAGTCCAGGGGGACTTTGGCCGGTGTAGATGAATGTTGCCCTCCCTGGAGCGGGTTAGTAATGTATGGTTCGTGTGAGCTCTTTTATTTCTTCCCATTTTCTCCAAACTTCCCAGCTTTCCTTTACCAGAGGGGAGTCCTCATGGGAGGGTGGGTGGGAGGAAATCTCCAGGGGTCTTAACTGCTCTGCCAGAGGGTCTGGGACTGGAGAGGAGAGTAAACTCCTGGTTACGTGTGCTTCGGGGATCACTCAGTATGATCCCCAAGTTGAAATTTAAACAATTTGCAGTCATCCCCTCCCAGGTTTGGTTTATTGGCTGGCTTGAGGGCCCCATCATGCAGAGTGGGTGACAGATAGAGAGGCGGATGGGGGTGGTGAAAACAGGTCAAGTGGCCCCACAGGAGGAAAGATGGAGCAGACCCAGAAGATCTCTTCCTGTGTAGGAAGGAGGCAAAGGCCACACGAGCGGTGGGGAGCTGGCCTGACAGAGGCAGAGCAGCATCTGTGTGGGTGGGAAGGAGGAGGAAGAGGGCGATGCGGCCTGGCCTGCTTCTGGACACAGTGCTGTTTGTGGGAGGACAGCTGCCTTGAAGGGAATCTCTAGAAGCTTTTCTGGGCCACAGACTAGGAGTTGCGTGTCTTTTCTCACTCTAATTTCTCCTTCTAATGAGCGTATATACTGACATTGGCCTTAAGATAGGGTGGTTACAACAGTCTAGGTACATTTAAGAAACACAAAGATTTAAAAATGAGAGCAGTAGAAAGGAAGACAGTCTTGCTGGGTGAGCAGTGTGTTGTGCTGGAGACCTTGGGCAGACTCCCTTGCTGGCTGGTGGGATGGGGGTATTTAGGGGCTAATCAGGCTGGACCCAACTCCCCTGTGTCAGTGAGTCCCTCCAGGCCATGTTGCCCATTGCTGAGCACCTGTTCTACTTTTCCTGGGCATGTGATGCCAAGGGGGAGAGAACTTGATCTAAGCTCCGCCATATGTACGCAAGGGCTGTCCTCAAAAGGGAGGTATCAGGGGACTGGACTGGCTCAGGTACTTGGGCTTAGTACATAGTGTCTCCTTTGGAGGAGTTTACATGCTCTCCCTATTGGTCATTTTCTCTTACATCGCTGTGCTTGCACAACTTGCCAATGAGGAAATGGAGACCAAGAAGCTTTCATGCATGAGGAGTTCGTGGTAAGTCCCACCGTAGTACAGATCCGACCTGATTGTACAATCTTTTATCTTAAGAGGCTACTTTCTCGGTGTTGCTTTGCTGGTCATTTATTTTTATTTTGAATTGTGAGATGAACATGTTCTCCAAGGAGTAGCTCTATGACCTTAAGTGATGTTAAACCTCTCAGAAAAGGAGCTTGAGTGAGAGTGCTTTTGTATTGTTATTTGTTGGGAAATATTAGCCTGCTGATATAGGAGAGCGGCTTAGATCACTGGGTGGCTCCATTGCTGATTTATATACAGACTTGGATATGGGAATGACACCCACCTCCCCTCTGCAGAACAGGCCCAAACTTTGTGTGTGTGTATGTGTGCATTGAAAAAAAAAAAGTGGCACATTATTGTTATTATTGCCTTGGCTGAGACTAACTCCTTTTTTCTTTATTAACACTGCCTGATATGGAATAAAACTTTTATCTGTTTTTATCTTCTAAATGAGATCTTTTCAAAGATGGCTTCATGGGGGAGTCTAGAATAATTATCTCCTCCCTCCATCTTTCTCAATGCTTTTAATTTGAACTTTCTTAATGAAAATTCATCTCTCATAAACGCCGGGTTGGCCCATTTTGTATGTTCCTGCTCTGTCCTGCTTTGAGTGATGTATAAATAAGAGGCAATCTGGTGATGAGTTTTGCTTGTGTGGTGCAGGAGGGTGGAGAGGGAGGGGGGTTTGATGAATAGAGGCAACCAGAAGATGTACTTGATAATAACATGGCCATGATTGATGTTGCAATTCCTGAAAAATTATCATTGTGATATAATTATTTGTTTATGAACTGTGCCCTGAGAGTCCTAAGTTTGTGATTATTCATGGCACAGATAAAACTCTAAAGTCAATAATTCATCAAGGGTATAATGGTTTTGTTGGGGGGATGTGGGGGGGGGTCACATGGATATTACATCCTGTTTCTGACACTTCCGCTATAAATCTGAGAACTCCTTCAGTACAAAGAAGAGCCACCTCCTTACCCTCTGCTTCTTTTTCTTCCTTAAAGGAGTTTTAATAGTTCATGTATATTATTTTCAATGAAAACTAATTTTATTTTTTCTGGAAAAATTCTTTCAGAATAGGTACACTATCTGGGTCCTTCCTTTTGGGGTAGCCCACGAACTCCTTGAACAGGGGAATGAAAGCAATTGTGCTTTGTCCTCAGAAATGCACAAGACAATAGCTGGTAATTTAGGGATTGTGAGTTTTCATTCAAGGTAAGACATAGAGTCTGTGAATATATTTTGGGCTAGTCTTTTTTTTTTTTTTTTTTTTTTGTAGAGACAGAGTAGAGTGCCGTGGCGTCACACAGCTCACAGCAACCTCTAACTCCTGGGCTTAGGTGATTCTCTTGCCTGAGCCTTATGAGTAGATGGGACTACAGGCTCCCGCCACAACGCCCGGCTATTTTTCTGTTTTGCAGTTTGGTTGAGGCCGGGTTTGAACACTCCACCTTCAGTATATGGGGCCGGCGCCCTACTTGATGAGCCACAGGCACTGCCCTTGGGCTAGTCTTTTTGATTTTGATCCATAAAAGGAGATTAAGGGAGGCTTACTCTTTTTCAGAAAATCCACGAGCCTTTTCTTGTAATTCTTGATTGAATTTTAAGTTGATTTTACACATACTTATCAATGTTTGGCACCTCTCACCCTAGTTCTGCTCCTATAAAGTTGATATGGCAATGTCCTTAATTTTTTCCATTTTCTTTTTATGGTTGTTTTTCTTGTGCTTCAGTTTACTTACAAGGGAGTAGCTCACTGGTAATGTTTGTTATGGATGGATTATGTGTCTCCCAGGGTTCCATAAATGTCAGAGGCAGGTTACACCTCTGTAGCAGAGCTATGTGAAGTGGCCTCAGTGGGCATGGAAAGCACAGGGAAAATGAGCAGTGTGTTTCTGAGGGTTTTAGGCTCTTGCTCACCTTCTATGCTTAGTGGGGCTTTCCTTACGTTGCTTTTTATCTGAGCACATGCTGGCTACATGCATACAGGAAGGTAGGAGACTTACCTTTACAAGCGTTTGTGAGAAGACCTAGGCTTTATGGTTGAGTGGTGGCTTATGATGAGATAATCATTTGATCTGGCTGTAGGAAGTGTGTGCAATTGCAGGCAATTTTAATTAGGAACTCAAAGTCTGAGGAAGAGATGGGATGGGACTTAGAATCCATGCAGGCACCAGCTCATGCTGGGAGCTAGGGACTAGTCCAAAGGGTGCCATTGTCATAATAAAGGCTGTTATGGTTTGACTTTAGTCCCTCCGAAAGTTGAAATCCTAACTCCCAGTACCTCTGCACATGACCCTATTTCCATGTCCTCTTCATGGTAGGGTTGCTATAGGTGTACTTAGTTGAGGTGAGGTCACAACGGAGTAGGTTGGGTCCTTTATCCAATATGACTAGGATGCTCTTAAGAGGAGCGAGTGATGCAGCGGGGCTGAACTCTATGCAAAGGCACAAAGATGCTCAGGGAGAAGACGATGGAGGCAGAGACCAGAGTAATGCATCTACACGCCTAGGAATGTCAAGGATTGCCAGCAAATGCCATTAACTAGGAGAGAAGCATGGAACAGACTCTGTCACAGCCTTCTGGAAGAAACAACCTTGCCGGCTCACTGACTTCTGACTTCTAGCCTCCAGGACTGAGAGAGAATCCATTTCTGTTGTTTTAAGCTACCCAGTTCGCAGGACAACCCTGGAAAATCAGTAGTGGGCCTTGACAAATTTTGTTGCACTCAGGCGAGGGTGACTAGGATGGTGAAGGATTCTGCCATGATGTCACTGGAAACAATCGAAAGAACTAGTGCCATTTAGCCTAGAGATCTACCCAAACTCTGACATCCAGCCTTGCATCATCTTTGAAGGCCACTTTTAGTCCCTTTAAGCTCTAGAGGTAAGATTTCAGCTTTTAAAAATTACAACTATCCAAGAGTGGGCCAGAAAGGCCTTCTGCGCTAGAATTAAGGATGTGTAGTTTCTACACGGTCCCTCTTGGTTGCGAGGATTCTCTGCATGACTATTATGATCATACAGATATGTGCTCATCAGTGGGTATGTACTATTAAGTGGTACTTTCTTGTCAAGCAAAGATCCATTTGCTTAGCTGTCCATGGGATATGATGTCATAGTTTAGAGTCAGTTACTAACCAATTGCTTATAGTCTTTCCTCGTCCTCCTTTTTCTATTGGCTATATACAGAGTAGATAGTATTGTGGACACTCCCTCTCACCCTCCAACATTTTTCAACGACCAACGCTGTGGCAGCCAAATGGACCACCCAAGAAGAGAGGAATAAATAAACTCGCAGCTTTATCCATGTTGACATTCTTTTCTTGATACAAACTCAAGCTGTCCTGTCAAACCACATGGACATTTCCAGTGGAATCTCTGCCTCTTGATAAGTTGTTTCATTTTTTCATGCTTTCATCCATTCATTTTCAACAGTTATTCACTATCAGTAAATTGTTGAGGTTGGCACTATGGGAGGACATGAAGATGAAAAAGCAATGACTTATACCTCTGGGGGGTTTAATGGGTCAGCCTCCTTCTTTATGAGGGTTTCCCAGGAGACACAGGACAGCAGAAGGCAGCGAAGGGTGTTCACTTACCTTCGGGTCCCCGAAGAGTCTTTTGAGCCTGCTAATTGTCATCGGTCTTTGGGAATTATGCTCAAGAACCAGCTTTGTCTTTTTCTTTCACTACACCATGCCAAGAATAGACAAAGGCATTCTTCCTACTCTTTCAATTTTTTTATTTTTTGAAGCTGGATAAGAATCTTGGCTTAGACAGACTATCTTCTGGGCTGGGGATACATTCTCTCCTTCCTTCACTATAATACATAGGCCAAGTTGATTTCAAACTGCTTTGAACATTCTCGGTGTTAAATAGACCTTGTTTAGGAGGAGTGGAAGATGGGTAAGAATTACAGTCGACAAAGACTGAAACTAGTTTCTGGGCTCAACTGAATGCATATCATCCCTTTTGTCCTGCCTGCTGCTTTTATTTAACATTTTTTTCATGTTCCTCCTTGCCAAATAAATCAGTGTAGCTGGGAGGAAAAGGGAGGAGGTGCAGGGGGCTGATGCTGACCCTGTGTTGTCCATGCTGCAAACTGGAGCTTTGACAAGTTGACTTGCTGCCAGCCCGGCAAGAGAGAAGTCATGCATTTCTGGGGCACTCAGGGCTCCAGCTTGGCTGCCAGCACTGGGGCTGGGGAAGTGCCAGGGCCCCCTGATTTATCAATGGATCTGAGCCATTGATAAATGGGTGAGAGCTTGCTCACTCTTTCTGGCTGAGCAAGGCTCTTTATTTCATTAGTGACCTATTTTAGTATTAATGGATAAACATAAAGGACAGAGCACTTGATGCTAAGGGAGGCTTAAGCTTGAGTAAGAATCCAGGATTTCCACTATTTCTACTGAAGACGCATCACATACTATGAGGATTTCAATTTGCCCATGGCCATGTCCAGTTTCCCTGTTTCAACCTTCATTGCTGCTACCTCTGGGTCACAGGGCGGAAGGGATGTCCAGAAGTAAAGTGTTATGGCTGCACAACAGCACCATCCTATCCCACACTCATACGTTTCTCCCTTTGCCTTGGTAGGACCCTGCCCCATGCACAGCTCTGAAAGCCACTACTAATAGTCCCATCAGCACCTGCCAGATGGAACACCTTGGGGAAGCCTGCATCACTCACCACTAGTCACTCCAGATAGTTTCCAGCCTCATTCAGTTTTGACTTCTCAATCTTGCTATGCTATATCCTTCTGACTCTCAAGAACAAAAGGGAAAGAAATTTTAGAAAGGTAGCTGGGCAAACCCAATTCTGAGATTGCCCTCTCCCTATTGTCCATTTTAAAATACTTATTTCAAGAACACACACGGGGCATAGTAGAGAAATCCAGGGCACACGACCGAATCATGCGCCCATATCCCCCAGTGTGTGATGCGTCCCTCTGTTAATAAAAGCTACCCCCAATTTGGCAAATGTCACTGAAAACGTAAACTAAGGAGATATTTATTATCATTGGTAGCTTTTGGATAAAAGGTTTTTGGTTTTTTTTTCAGATCAACTCATTCATATCTCTTTACATTTTGGAGATCGCGGGCTTCACAGTGAACCCACTTCATCCTTCACTTTGAGATAACTGCTGACCTTTTACCAGTTAACTGCCGGTAACTTTTAAAGAGTTACCAGCTGACCTGCCGTAAAATGTGCCAGGTCACACGCTAACGTCACCGTAATACAGCACAACCATGACTTATCAGCTTGTTTGGAGAAAGAAAATACATATTCAGTACAAAGAGAAGATATAAGCAATGAAACAGTTGGTTATACGTTATAGACCGTAATAAATGAAAATACTGAGTGCATTTTAAATGATCAATGTATGAAAACTGCCGTCACTTACTGTGCATTAATCAAGAAAAAATGCACGCTTCCCATCGTGGGTAATGTTGCAGGCCCATCGTTCAGCTTTGATAATGTATACAATAATGCTCGGTATGACGATGAGTTGGGGTAGCTGAAAATTTAGGATGGTTGCAACTTTGATGTAGTATTTGGATTAGCATCTTAATCTGTGCCTTGTCAGCCTCATCAGGACATAAGCTACGTTTTTTTTTTTTTTTTCCAAAACTAGCAAAAATATGTATGCATTTAAGAAACTTTTTTTAAATAAAGAAAAATGACCAAGGTACCTGCTTAAACAAATACTACCAGCATTCATTAGTTAGGATGGTTACATGTAAAAGAAATGATGCCAGATAGTAACAAATCCAAGAGAAGTTTATTATGAAAATGGCACCTGCGGATGAAAAAATTAAGTTACATAAGACAACCATGTATGTGACATGTATGAGAATCTACAAAAGTATAAAAAGAACCCTGTTGTAAATGAAGTATGTACATTTCTGATTTGCAGCATTATCAATGGTCAATGAAAAAAAAAATGTTTCAAAATAAGCCAGGCACTCAGGAAGTTAGGTCCGGTTAGCTTCACACAAAACAAATGTACCATAGCTGTCGCTTTGTAACGTTTTAATTATTTTTTTTTTATATATATATTGTAGAGTTGGTAACACTGCTAAGATTTTTACGAACAGAATATCCCTTTCCCCATTATTCAGCTACTTGGCACCAGTCTCCTCATAAAAGTTTTCATATATTTGTACAAGAAATAGTTAAAAACACAGACACAGTCTTCACAGGTAATGAAGTGTTTTTTTTTTTTCATTTTGTAATTTTAAATACTATGGATTTAGACAGCAGCTGTGATTATCTGTTAGTTTAAATCACCAGAAATCATTTTGACACAACACAGAAACATTTATAAAAGAAAAAAACAGCCATCTAGCTGTTCTTTGTAGCTGATGGGTGCATTCCTTTGATTGTTCAATAGCTAGAGTAGAGCTTCCAAAATTAATCTTTAAAATTTCTCCATCATCCTTCTTCATCTTTTAAACCTACTAAAATCCTTCAAGTAAGCTCACTAGTAAGACGTGTGGCATTTAACTTCTTTTTGTTATTATTCCACCGTGGTTGGGCCCAACTCATGGAATCAAAGGTCGTAGAGGCATCCACTCAACACAGTGACTTTCAAAGGACAGCTGAGTTACTATATTAGCATTGCACGCATAAACAAATATATATGACAATTCTATATCCCATTACCCCCTCCCATTTTGTTCCTTAAAAATGTCGGTTGACCTTTGAAATAATTTCCTGTCTCACTGGTAATTGCTTTATATATTGCTCCATCAGCCAACCTGAAAGGAAACCAAAGAAAAGCACCCACTGCTTATAGGTAGAGCACAAGGGACTCTGGGAATGTTAACAACTGAGGCTATATGGCATCAATTTATTTACTATATCTGAGCATTATTCTTTAGTGCTTTATGTTGCACTCCGGAAGAGAGAGTCATACCCAGAATTCCGTTGTGGAAAAATGGCTCCATTAACCTTGAGCTAGTTAAGAGTCTTTTTTTTTAAATCTCTGAGACTGAAAGAGATTTGGAGATAGATAGGGGGGAAGGAAGGAAGAGGAAGGGAAAGGGGGAGATGAGGAAAGGAGGGAAGGGGAGGAGAGGTAGGGGAAATATACACCAGCAAAGCAACAGCAGGAATTTTAAAAGGTCGAACAGAAGATTCACAGACAGTAGAAGCAGCATAGGGTGACATTACAGAGGAAGGCCACCACACAAAAACCACTAACCCCCCAGAATCACCGATTCACTAGGACTGCAGGAACGGGACTGTACCACTCCGGACTAGAGATACAGCACAGGGAAGACAAATGACAAAACAGCTACGTCAGCTTAGTCTACACTGCATATAGAAACACACATTGAAACTGCAACGGGGCCGACAGCCGAGGACACGCACACGTTGTACACATTACAGTTCTCACATCTGGTAGTAGAGGCCTTAACAAGCAGCTGCCAAAAACGAAGTGGAAGAATTTATACTTGACAGTCATTTGGAGTGTTTGACACCACACTGATTTCTGGCAACGAAGACAAAATAGGGTATTTTGTTCTTTTCTTTTTTTTTTCTTTCTTTTTTCTTTTTTTTCGTTTTTTCCGTTAATGTGCAGTTTGTAGTTGTAGTTATCTGTCTGAAGCTTATTAGCCCATTCTTTAGTTTTAAAACTTACTGGTTTTCAACCCAGAAATAGGAACCAAAGGGAAATAAATTCCACCAAATCAAACCAATCTTCGCCCGAAAGACAACCATCTTTTACTTTTAAGCAAGAAATGAAAAAACCCAAAAACATGTTAAATATTTTTCCTTCTTTTACTCTGAAGTGTTATTGAAGTTGCAAAATTAGCCTCAGTTAGACTGAGTAAGGAAAAAACAAGCTCAACAAAAGGTTGTATGTATCTAAACTGCTCCTCAAATCAGTTTGAGTTTGCCAAAAACCCCTTTAAAAAGGGTTTTACTGACCCATTAAATTTAATGTGAGGCTGTGTTTGTTAGTTGGGAGGTAAAAAATTTTAAGTCCTGCAGCAAACGTTAATGAGGGCTTTGTCGTAACTAACCAAGGAGACTGCAGCAATGGACTCCAGACCAGGACAGAACACATTTTTTTTTTTTTTCTCCAAAACCCAGCCCAAGAGCTGCATTTTGTATGAAGACATTACAGATTAATAAATGATAGCACCATGGTTTTAGAAATTAAGTTAATGTTTCAGTAATTAACATTTAGTCCAACTTTTTTTTTTTTTTAAACATTCTAGTCACAGGCCAGAAATTAAGTTTAAGAACCCAAATTATTTTTATGTGCAAGTAAGAAAATCTTAAAATCTTAACCATAAAAAGATAATTAAATTCTGCATAAAATTCTAAAATACTATTCCCCTATTTTTTTTTTTAAAGGAATTAGGAACAGAACAACAAAGAAAACCACCCCATTTCATTTGACTTAGTCAAACAGGGCACATTGTTTCTGGTTTGTCTCTTTCCATCTTGATCATATCAAGATCTTTATGGAGAAAACCCAATGGTTGTCACTTGAGAAATCTCTTGACCACAAGGACCGAGTATTCTATGGCAGAGGCATAGACAGATTAAAGACATCTTAATAAAGATGCAAAGGAAAGCAAAAGAACCCAACACACATCTCAGGAGAAGACAAAACGGCAGGCAACTGGTCATCTGACCCTCCGAAGGTAAAAAATAAACATATCTTTACACGAAAGAATAAGTCAAGTCAAAGAAAGAGGGGATGGAATGGGGGCCGTCGTGTCGAGAGACGCGGACCTGCTCGAATTCAAAGTGCTAGAATGAAAGGTCGAAATGAAACCGCCGACGCTGCCTGCGCGGGCCATGCGCTCAGTCCTCCTTGCGCTCCAGAGTCTGTGCCGCGTGGATGCCGTTGCTGTAGACGGGGAAGGGCAGCGTGGAGAAGAGGCCCTCGGCCGTGGTGAACACGTTGCCGGCGGGCATCTGCGTCAGGCTGGCCGCGCTCACGGCGCCGCCGAAGGGTCCCGACATGTTGAGCCGGTGCACGTGGTGGTAGAGCATCTCCATGGGTGTCTTGGGGTCGAGGCCGAAGCCGGGGCTGTTAACGTCCACGAAGTTAACAGCGTGCGCGTTGGGCAGCAGGTTGCCCTGCATGGCCAGGGTCACCTCCGCGGGCGCGTAGCGGATGGTGCCCGTGGTGTAGACCCTCTGCGCGGCTGTGCTGGTGGCGGCCAGGGTCCCGGTCACCCTGTGCACCAGCGGGAGCACGACGTTGCCCGCCTGCAACCGCTGCAGCGCCTCCAGGTCCCCAGTGTACAGCAAGGAGTTGGACGCGCTGGGGCCTCCGCCTCCCCCGCCGCCACTCCCGGGGTGCTTGTCCCGCGGGGACGCTGAGAGCGGGGGCGACAGCGGGTCAGAGGCGACGGGGGCCAAGGCCGAGGCGGCCGAGCCGCTGAACTGAGTCTTGCGGGCAGCCGCGCCGTCTGCGCCCGGCGGGGTGAGGACCGAGTCGGGGATGGCCACGTGCAGCCCCCCGCCTGCCCCGCCGCTGCCTCCCCCACCGCCGCCGCCACCCTGCGGGGATGGGAAGTGCTCGGAGCTGGGGGGCTTGGTCATGCTGTAGGGGGACTCGTTCCTGGAGATCTCGCGGTTGGGCGGGTAGTTCCAGATGCTGCTGTCGTTGTCGAAGTTGATGGGTTCCGAGATCTCCGTCTTGATCTTGAGCACCGAGGCACTGTTGGGGGACGACAGCAGCCGCGGGGCCTCCACCAGGCCGGCGTCCAGGCCGCCCGGGCTCGACGCGCTGGACAGGCGCCGGCGGCTGGCGCTGCCGCCCTTCTGCCGTTTCCGCCTCTTCTTGCGCTTCTGGTGCTTGCTGGAGGCCTGCGCGCCCGCCTCGCCCGCGCTGTCCGAGTCCTTGGCGCTGTCGGACGTGAGCGACCCGCAGTCCTGCAGCCGCAGGTCCGACTCGCTCTCCACGTAGCGCTCCACCTTGATCTGCATCGGGCCCAGCGCGCCGAAGCCGTCCTCGGCCGCCTTGGGGTTCTCGAAGTCCGAGTGCTCGAAGCTGTCGTCACTGTCGCGGCTGTCCGGGTTGCTGGAGCTGTGGCCGTCGTCGTTGCAGTTCATGTCGTTGTCGCACGTGTTGCCCGACTTCTTCCGGTCGGGTTCCGGGTCTTCGCTGTTCTCGGAATGATTCCCCTTCTCGTCGGACTTGGAGTTGTCGTTGTCCTCTGCGTGGGCCGCGGCCGGGTGCGGGGCGGGGAAAGGGGAGAGAAAACACACCGTTAGCAGCGCAGAACCCTTGTCCCAGCGGCTGGGGGGAGGGGGTGTCTGGTCGGGTCAGGAGCTTCTCCCCCTTTTGATGATTTACAGCCCAGCTTTGTCTGCTAAAACCTCCTACGTCCGCGCACACTGCGGGCCATGGACTTGCAGCATTGGAATCCCCTAACGATTGTTAGGAATGCAGAATCCCAGTCCCACCCAGACTGGCTGAGTCAGATTCCGTCTCCGAACAAGAGCCCAGGTGATTCTTAGGCACACACTAAAGTCTGAGAAGTCCTGCAGAGATACGCAGGGGTCAGGTCAGATATCCCGGGGTCAGGCCTCAGTGACACACACAGAGGGATGGCATGCAAGGCGACTTTCTGCAGGTCTGTACCTTCCGCTGGTGCTTATTCATTATTGAGAACCACACTGCCTTGTGCCATTCCTTAAAGGATTTTTCTCCGTGACACTTACTACCATCTGGTTCTCTGTATGTTTTAATTCTTTATTTTTATTTACTGTTTCTTACCCCCACTAAGAATATCTTAAGCTCCACCCATGGGGCTGGGAATTTTTGTCCATTTTGTTCCCAACTATATACTATATAAAAAAAGGGATAGAGACTATTCTAGAACATCTGTCTTAGTAAAGGCCTCACTAAATGCAAGGAAAACGAGCTCTGTGGTGAGTACTCCTCCCCTCCTCCTGCCTCCCTGGGGCTGCTGTGGAGGTGAGACAGACGTGTGTATGTGTGAGACACCCTGCAGAGTGGGTGCCCCACTGATGTGGGGAACGAAGTCACCTGCCACATTTGGGGGACAGGAGATTTTCCCAGTAATACAATTGCAGAGGATTTAGGGCCAAAGCCTGACGAGCAGCCTGGACTAGAGCTTGGTGTGAATCACGTAACTTCTGGCCTTTGTTTCTTTGTCTGTAGCAGAAGCGGTTGGGTTAGAAGAGATTTGAACTACTCAGGAAGTCTCCTTCCCAAATAACTAGACGTGGGAAGGCTGGGATTGGTCCTGCATAGATTCAGAAAATAAGTAACAACCCAGCATCCTGAAAGAGGCATGTATGCAGGCCATTAAGTACCCCACTTTAGAGGCTCAGTCCTAGTCTCACATTGGTGAGAATATGAAAAGTCACACCGTGTTGGAGATGGCAGTGCTGGCCCTGTACTTGCACGCAATAAAGAGGCCAGAACTAGCTGAGGGGACAGAGCAGGGCTCCTTCTGTATGGTCGGGGTCAGGGGGCTGACCTTAAGAGATTGCTAAGTCCATCTCTTTCTGTATATACATTTATATGCATGTATAATCTGCACCGTTATAACATTTTTTTATCCACCACATACCTATATGTACTGTGCACGTATGTACATTCAGGACGTGATGTGCAAATACGTGTGTGTGCAGAGGGGAGAGACCCAATAGTAACTTGAAGTGACATGTGTCTATAGAACATTTGGCCAGTTGTTTCGCCTCTGACCATGGCCTGGCAGCTGCCCACCCCTCGTGTGCAGAATGGTGAAGCAGTAATACCTGTAATACCTGAGGTGTCTTTAGAGTCTGATTCTGAGTCGGACGTCTCTGAGGATTCGGAGGTTTTCTCGGGCATGTGGGGGAGCTGTGCGATGTCCATGGGCGTGTCCTTGTACTCGGGATTGCTGTGGGAGGGAGGCATTGATGAGGCGTGTGGACGCCCACCACGCACGGTTTGCATTAGAGCTCCTCTCTCCCACATCCTTGTCCCAAACTTCCGAAGTTTTTAGAAAACTAAACATGAAATCAGATTCTCAGCTCTTTGTGGGACTTTTCTGGAAGCTCGGCATTCACATGCCAGGGTGCAGGTGTGCAGTGCTACAATGATTGAATACCCAAATGCTGCAGGAAAGCACTGAAAAGCTTTTAAACCAGCAGGTACCCCCGGGGCCAGGGGACTGTGCTGCTTGGTATTCCTTCCAGCATAACACCTGGGGGAAGGGAGGGTGACAAGTACTCTCCACAGCACACCTCCACACCTTCCCAATTTCCCTTGGGCACCTAATGAGTCTGTGGCCTCAATCCCCTTGTCTTGGCCCCATGATGGAGCTTCTCGGCTGTTCAGATGGCTCCAAAGCTATTGGTGGGGGGCCCTCAGTGCCTGAGGATCTGGCAGAAGCGCAGGTGTGCCTTGGGATGCATGGATTATGGCTACCAAACTGTCAACACACCCATTACAATCACATTTTCATCTGCTCATGTGGTGTACACCTGTGGCTTGTTAGCTGGAAATCTGATTGCAGTGGGGAGTCCCAGTGTGAAAGAGGCCCCGACAGAATGGAGCTAACCCTGTTTGCACAAATGTGCTTAATTTTTGTTCTATTTTTAACTCAGAAACAAATCTCTTCTGGGAAAGATAGCAAGTTTGGTCAGTTTGAGCTAGTCGCCTTCTGGAAATGTTACTCCAAG
Source organism: Perodicticus potto (assembly GCA_963574655.1). Classification (NCBI taxonomy): domain Eukaryota; kingdom Metazoa; phylum Chordata; class Mammalia; order Primates; family Lorisidae; genus Perodicticus; species Perodicticus potto. Next base: position 13,454 of record CAUYRH010115084.1, on the reverse strand, counting down.
CCAGCGCACTGTATGAGCAGAATAGGCTAATCTGAAGGCACAAGGAAACTTCCTGCTTTGAAATGGGAGATGCCCCTGTGTCCTTCCATGATGGCCAGTCAAGCAGACTTACAATTGATGATCACTGACTCATTTGCTAATCTCTAATGAAATTCCTATATTAAAGAGTCACTATTTCAGTAACTACTCAAATGTCCCTGGGAGGGGTAATTCACTAAGATGGATTATTGGGATTTACTCCTTAGTGTGAATTAGCTTCAGCTGCAAAGCTTTCTTTAGATAATCAGATGAGACTAATGGCAGGAAGGTGGACTGAGCACTTAGGCTGCCTCCTGAAAACTCTTGGAGTCTATAATTCTATGAAGCGTTGTGAGGGAATGGCAGGAAGACTTTGGAAGAACAGTAATTTCCAAACAGGGAAGGACAAGCTGGGATTGGGGCCCAGATATGAGGGATTCTGGGAAGGAAATAGCACAAGAATATTGCTCAGAGAAGAGCAGAAGACAATGTGGGAAAGAAAACCAAACTTCGGTAGTTGCTATTTTGCCAAGGTCACGTTATTTTCTTAGATGTTGGTAGAGTTTCCTCTGCTGCAGCCCATCTACAATAGTCGTCCCTGGCCCAGCTGCCATGGGGATTCATAGATCCCCGTCCTCCAACTTACAGTCTTTAATCATTGACCTCAGGGTGGGTCTTTAGGTCAGCTGACCAGGTCTCCTACACCCAAGATGGAAGGCTCTTGAGTCTGAATACTGATCTTTGATACCCAAACTGCTTCCTTCCTATCCATATGGACTTTGATGGAATAGAATCACCAAAGTTCATGAGACTGTACTATTTATCCTAGGCTAGATCACTGATGTCCATCTGTAATTGCACAGATTGCCTTCTCCTTAGCCCTTCTTACCTCCATGGGGCAAAGGAGGAAGTCAAGAGGCTGGTAAAGGTGTAAGAAAGATCCAGAAAGAAAGAAATCTCCCTGAATGGGAGTAAAACCCACATAGATGACTTCAACACTGTTATATCAGCATGGGAAACAGACACCTTGCTAGCCTGTGGTGTCCCTACCATCATTGATTTAACTCTTAATAGTAAATGGGTCTCCTCGACACACCATCATTTCTGCCTAGCAGAAGAATGTCAGTGCCACAGGACCTCACTCTATTTTCTGTTTTTGTAACTTCTGCATCACATGTAGTCACTGTTCCACAAAACTTTATGTCTAAGGATTCTTTGATATTAGAATCCATCTTGAGCAAGTCACAAACACAGGAGATAGTTTGCATGAAAACTAGGCCTTGGCAAAAGCCACATTAAATACACATACTTTTTACCTTTTGAGAGAGTTAATGTAGAGCAGAAGAGGTCAAAAAAGGAAACAGAAAGTAGATAAATGAAGACTCTTTCAAGTGGTGCACATTAAGGCCCTCTCTAGAGCAATAATCATTAGCATCTGATTGATATGCTGTTGGTAGCAAGCACATTCATGCCTTCAAGTTATCACCAAAGTACATGAACACTCTCTGAAGGGCCAATGTGTTGATGAACTGTGGTTGTTAGCTTCTTGGCTCCAGTTTGCTGTCTCAAAGAGAAATGGGACTTAGGTACTCCCTGTCTAAATTATCAGCCAAAGTGCACCAACTTCCATTCATGAGACCTATCGGAAGTTTGGCTATTCAAACCACGTGTGGGCTTAGCGTGGTGGCTTTAGGCCATGAGAAGCCAAAGACTGGAATGTAGTGGTGGGAGACAGGCTTAGTACTGTGAGAAATTCATGACAGGGTTGGTGGAGAACCTCCCAGAAGGCTTGTCCCCAGTTTATTGATATTGGTTATTTTTCTGCTAGTTGGAATCCAAAGGCAAAAAAGTAGATAAGGAAGAAGAGAGATGGTCTCTCACTAATATTTAGGAAGCAGTTGAGCTTGAATTCATTGTGAATATCAATTTGAGGACGCATTTTCTTTTGAGACAGTCTCACTCTGAGTGGCATAGTGTTACAGCTCACAACAACCTCCAACTCTTGGGCTTAAGCGATTCTGTTGCCTCAGCCTCCCAAGTAGCTGGGACTACAGGCGCCTGCCACAATGCCTGGCTATTTTTTTGTTGCAGTTACCACTGCTGTTTTAGCTGACTGGGGCCGAGTTTGAACCTGCCACCCTCGGTATATGGGGCCGGCGCCCTACCCACTAAGCCACAGGTGCCGCTCTGAGGACACATTTTAAGAGCTAGAAGAGGCTCGGTGCCTGTGGCTCAGCAGGCTAAGGCGCCAGCCACGTACACCTGAGCTGGCGGGTTCAAATCCAGCCCGGGCCCGCCAAACAACAATGATCGCTGCAACCAAAAAATAGCCGGGTGTCTGCAGTCCCCGCTATTTGGGAGGCAGAGGCAAGAGACTCGCTTGAGCCTAGGAATTGGAGGTTGCTGTGAGCTTTGATGCCACAGCACTCTATCCAGGGTGACAGCTTGAGGCTCTGTCTCAAAAAAAAAAAAAGAGCTAGAAGAAACACTAGCCTTAGTTTGCAGAGCAGTAGGCAAAAGAAGACTGCCTTCATCTCATACTGTATGGTACTGTCTTGATTTTGGCAAAGCAGCTCACTTAGTTTACCAAAACCATAACACCAAGGGAATTAAAACCTATGTAATATGCTCAGGGTATCAAAGGGAAGAAATATAAGAGGAATGTAATGTACCCTGTGAATTTTCTCCCATTCCCCTTTGTTTAATTTTCATAAGAATTGGGGTGTGTGAGGGCATGTGTGTTTTTGGGCATGTCAGCTGTAAGCTAAAGTCCGTCTTCTTTTTCCAGCCTGAGAGTTTGTGGGGAAACCAAATCCATTTCTGCAAACCTGCTCAAATGTTGACACACCAAGAATTATTGAAATTTTTGCAAATCTTCCCCACGAGTCCCTTCCAACAGTTTGATCTTCTCATATTTCTTTGAATCTTGTTGGAAATAAGCGCAGAATTTCCATGAAGTTTCACAATAGATACTGTCAAAAGATAATACTTACAACATGTCATCTATTAACCATGGGCTTGCATACTTCATAACAGAGACAGAAATAAAAAAGAATGATAGAATATACCTAAGGAGATAATTCACCCAGATGATATTCTTTTCATTTGCATTCTTGGCGTTAATAGCTATGGTGGCGCTAGACTGTATCCAAATATACCCTCCATTCTTCTGCATCCACCGATAGTACTTCGTCACACACTGACCCTTGTTCAGCACTGGGGAGAAAACAAAACAGAAGGCATTGTATTAAGACTGGGATCAAAAGATTTTCATCTCTGCAAAGCTTCAAGCCTAGAAACGGGAGGTCCCACACCGAGCTGGGGTGGGTCTCTGAGTGCTTAATGCACAGGCCATTAGTAGGACAAATGAAACCAACATTTCAGTGGAGCGGCAGCTCAGTAGCCAGGGTTATTGGCATTTGTAGCAGGACTTTACTCCGTTTTGGGCAGCCGTGGTGTGAAAGGAAGCATAAAAGGACTACAAATCTTTTTGGCTCACAGAACACCTAACGCAGTGTGGATATGGTCAATGGGTTTGACGTCAGACGGCAAATTTGTATGTGATTTATTCATAGCTTGGAGGTAGACTTCTTTGAGATTCTGGATATTTGAATGTTTCCAAATATGCTTCACCCCTCTGTCTTTGATCCTTTTTCTTCAGTCTGTGCAACACCACCCAGAGTCCTTACACATGCATTCCTTTTGATCTTGTCTAACAGAATTTATAATCCCCTGGCGAACCAAATTTACATTGGTCAGTCGGTGGAGACTCTGGTGAGACTTTGCTGAATAAAATAAATTCCCCAGTCGAGTCAGAGAAAAACATTGGCCTAAGGGAGGCACGGAATTGACTTGGCTAGAGCCAAACAGAGTGACAGCTCCACGCAGACTCTGAAATATGGCTCAGAATGAAGGAACAAGTAAAAACAATCAGTAATGTGAAACGGTGCCATTAAATACCCACTGAAAGAGCTTTAAAATGCAGATGTTAAAAATGATACTTTAACCAAAATCTGGCCAAGTTGAAATTGACTTGATTTGTATCTGGGTACTCCTGAGCTAGTAAAAGGGGGAAGTGCAGTAAATCAGACCCTGAAATAAAGTGCTATGGATGGGAATGGTTTAAAAGGATGCCGGAAATGTGCAAAACCCGCGGTTATTACTGGGCTACGCATCGCAGCGACTCGGCGCCCCCCAGCAACGCACCGGCGCGCCGGCCACTAGAGGGCAGTGTGCACTCGTCTACGGCGCCCGCTTTTGGCATGTCCTTGTCTCCGTCTGCTAAAATGAAAAACCTCTAACTGCTGTAATAAATTTGGCTAAATTAGCTGCTAAATGGTTATCTCAAGTAATATGTATTTGCATTAATCATCTTGCTCTAAACCAGAACAAGCCAGAGTCCTAAAGACGTAGTAAATTCATATTGTCCATTTAATTACGGCTAATAAGTGCTTCATATACAATAGTTTCATGAAGTACATTTTGATTTTGGGGGGGGGGAGCGGAAGGGTACAGAGAAGTCACTTTGGGAAAGAGCCGCATGTAAGGCTCTTCAAGCAAGAATCTTGACGAGATGCTTCTGCACCACTCTTCCTGGCTCCGAGAGTGTTCAGACGTCACCCCTCCACCTATTGTACCCACAAACACACAGACTGGGAAGCTTTTCTTTCATGGCCCCTTTTTTTCCGCGCAGTACGCTAACTGGAAGGTTGCGAGATTTAGTAATCATGCCTTCACTGTGGCTTGAAAGAGCCTCGCTGTGATGAGTGTTTCGAATGGTGGCAAGTTCCATTCCCCAGCTATTCAGCAGCGCAGGGCACTTCTAAGGCCCGGCACTGCCGTCTTCTCCGGGCCGAGCTCCACAGGTGGCTTTGTACTGTCCTTTTGTAGGCGATTGTAAGTTCTGCCGTCCTGCACGCATGGCTTCCCAGGCTACAAAACTGCGTGGCGAGGCTGCAAGCAGGAAAATACTGACTCTGCCACACAGCTCTTCTGTCAAACCATTGTTGCGTGCAGCGAGATGCGCTTTTATTCAGATGCTCTCAACCTGGTTAACTATTTATTAGTGGAGAAATGCTAGGTTATGTAATTCTGCCCACTATTTTCATGGAGAAAACTTTATAGCACTCTAATCAGTGGTTGATGGTGTAATTCTATCTGCTTTGTGTCTAGAATAAAGAGTAATTCCAACCGGGTCTCAGGTTTGTAACAATGGCGAGGAAATGAACAAGTCTCTTTTTATGATGGTGTGAAGAAAACATGGAGGTGAGAGGCCAGATCAGTCCAGCCTGGCTGGGGATTCTGGTTTGGAATTAGACCCAAAGCAGGCAAAATTAAAAAAATATATATATCCCTGGTATACAAACTATAGAAAGAGGCTAAAGGGTAATGGAATTATAAAATCAAATTATAGTTTGCAGAATCAATATAAAGATCACCTCATCCCCTTTCTCTTGCTTAAAAACAAACAAAATCCCAATTATGAAACGGATATCTGGCAAAATCTGTGCGTCCCCGGGGGTCTCTAGGTGTGTGCTGAAAGGCGTCTTTGCTAAGGGACTCACATGGGATCCTCTTTTTGAGTTAAGGCTGGATGACCCTGGGTCTGTTTAAATGTATCTGTGTCTCCTGAGAAGATAAATATAGTACTAATTTGTCAGGGCCCTTGAATACGATAACACAGCTCTTTTTATCACCCAGGCCAGGTGCCATACAGCAAAGAGAGGAGACCCGAATCTACGAGAGGCAGGGCAGGTGAGTTTTGATGTGAGGACGTAGCTGTGCGGGGGCTGCAGAGGAAGGAAACCGCCCAGGGAATCCTTGCAGAGTCCGCTTGCTTGTCCCTAACTTACCGTGGTCAGTACTACAGACCAGGTTTGGGAGTGGCCAAACCTGACCACGGTGGTCAGCTGAAGAAAACAAGTTTGACCTAACCCGTGGTTTGTCCTGGGTTCAGTCTGACATAATTCTTAAAGGGTAATGATTCTAGCTTGGTCTCAGATCATGCCTCTTGGCTGGGGATTAGAGTATCTCTGGATGAACCTCTCATGTACCAGTGGGAATGTAGGCAACTAAAGAAAAGGCATGGAGGCTCGGCGCCTGTGGCTCAACGGGCTAAGGCGCCAGCCACGTACACCTGAGCTGGCGGGTTTGAAACCAGCCCGGGCCTGCCAAATAATGACGACGACGACGGGCTGCAACCAAAAAATGGCCAGGTGTGGTGGCGGGCGCCTGTAGTCCCAGCTACTTGGGAGGTGGAGGCAGGAGACTCACTTGAGCCCAGGAATTGGAGGTTGCTGTGAACTGTGATGCCACAGCACTCTATCCAGGGTGACAGCCTGAGGCTCTGTCTCAAAAAAAAAGGCATGGAGTGAATCTCTTTAAAGCAGTGGTTCTCAACCTTCCTAATGCCGCCACCCTTTAATACAGTTCCTGTGGGTTGCGACCCACAGGTTGAGAACCACTGCTCTAAAGGATCAAGTGTTGACCAAAATATTGCTCAAGTTGCTTCAGTTTTAGAGGCCCCACAAAAGGCATCATAATGGAATTTTGCTTCTTTTAAAATAAATGAGGAATATTTTTTCTTGAGCTTTCAGAATATAAATTTATGATTTTGGGATAAAGATTCTTTCTTGGAAAAAAAAATCATATTGGCAAATCAGCTGGATCATTCCAGCTGCGCTAGAGGCAGGAGCTGACAGCTTCTCTGGAGCTCATGTGGTCTTAATCAGCTCAAGAAGAAAAGCCACCTTGGTGTCAGGTTGAGAGAGGTTTTTAGTGTGTAATAAATTAGACAACTTGAAAAACACACGCAAAAAGTGTTTTGACTCTCTTTAATTCAGTGGCTGTTGTTTTTATTTTCAAGTTTTAGGTTCCCATCGCAGAGAGAAAGGAGAGAATATTTGTGTCAGCTTTTTTCCTAAATTCCCCTTTTGTGGAGGAAAAACGAAAATAAACACAATAGAAGTTACTTGATGTGGAAGTCCTTAGAAAAATAGTTAAGTGTCTTTCTCTTTCTTCAAGGGACAATTATCAAGACCATGTATAAAACCTATAAAAAGAAGGAAGTAGAGAAAGAGGAAATATAGAGGCTGCCAAAAATGTATACCCATTTTAAGAAAGTGAAAACAAACTACAGTGAAATTGTAATACTCAAGTCACGTTGGACTTGTGCAATTACAAGAGAGACAAGATACAATATACAATATAACAAATGTTATCAGTATTCAGTATTATAATTTTAATAGTTTTTTCCTTTCTTAAAAAAATACATATTTTTTGGGTACCCTCTCTCTATGTAGATTATATTTTTACTGTCACATCCACATGATATGGTCTGAGCCCTTCTAATGTGTACACTGGCATTTTTTTCTTCAATTTCTCCCAAAGTTTATTTTCTGCTGTCCAACATTTTTGGGTTTTTATTCAAGGATCTCAAATCTTTTAAATGGCCTCTTCTTAGATTTTACAAGGTAAACTTGAAGTCTTTACAGTTTCATTTAGAATCTTGAATGGTCCCAGACATGATTGTCAAGGCCTCTGTTACCACACAAGAACACATTCCTCATTAATCAGAAGGCTAGGGTCTAAACAACTTCTTTTGAGTATTACTGCTCTAAGGAAAACCAAGAAGATGTTGTTAACACCACCCCACCCTCCAAGATAGAGGTGCCTTAGAGCTACAGACTGTGCTTTGCAGAAGACAAAGAAGAAGAAGTGGTGACCTCCCTCTTGTGGGAAGAATACTACAGAGATGAACAGAGAGATGAACTGTTAAAGCCCCATTCATCTGACAATTAGAAAACTATCCTAACGGGTTTTCTTTAGCTGTTAGAGTCAAAACACCCTTAACTGTGAAGGGAGCTGCAAATATAGTGCAATTACAAAAAAAGAAAATCGCAGCGCTCTTATATCCTAGACCATGAGACCTTTCGCACACATTTTCCCACCTCTCCCCCACTAGATGCTAAGTGTTATTGAATATATTTTTTAAAATGTCATCTGGCCTCTTGGTTTGAGCTTACTGGTTGGCATATAGAACACAAAGAATAATTACCCTCCTCTCAAATCTGATGAACATTTTTGCGGAGGCAACACATCCATGGGCCCGCACACAAGCTATCAACAGAGAGATTTCAGTTTTCCTTGGGAAAACTTGGTCCGCAGGCACAGACTGATAACTGAAAGGACACAAAGGAGGCCAGTGTCTGCGGCAGGGACATAGTTCTGGTAGTAAATCAAAACAAACCAGTCCAAATTTGCCTTCCGAAATATGGAGGAAAAAGGAGAACATGGTCTCTTCCTGTTGGGCTGGTCTACGAAATCAAAGCCAAGGATTCTAAATAGTGAGTCGGTTGTTTCGTATAAAGAAGGAAGCGTCTAATTCAGTTTGAAGAGGGGATGAAGAACACGTATCAAAAGCGGCCTTTTAGCAAAGTGTCTCACAAAAGGACATTTTAGTGGTCTGCATGTGCATTAAAAAGCTGCAGTACTCGGTGTATTCAGGTAAGTATAGAATAAATAGGAAATGGTGAGATCATCGGAGCTTCCACACTTGACATTCACACAGCTGAACAAAGAGCTTCATTATCGTCATGGCGATATAAGCACGCATCTGGAGCGCCATTCATCCCCTCCTTGAGGTACCTTCACCAGTGGCCGTGGAGAACAGAGAGCGGCGCCTTCTGCCAGATACTCAGAAATTATTTTTGAATTCACTAACGTGGAGTGTGTGTCTGTGTAAGTAACAGGGGTGTGCTAGAATCACACTTTCTACTTAATGCCACAGTTGGGTGCTTGGCTGTAACCTCTGGTTCTCTTTCTACATTCACAAAACTGGCAGATGAGACATGAAAAAGAATACTGCCTCTTTAATCTCTGCTTCTCCACCTAAAGCCCAAGGCAGGCTGACAGGGAACTTCATTCTGGAAACAGGATTTTTTTTTTTAAAATTCTGGATTACTTTTTCCTTGGCTTTTGAAAATTGTAGGCTATCAGGGAATAAACCTGACATAGACTTAAAACAAGAACGAGTTCTTTCTTTTTTTAATCTAAAAAGTTATAGTCCTTGATGCTTACAGGAAGGTCATTTTCAAAACCCACAGGAAAAACAGCATTATAGCCAGAAACTGCATTAAGCACTTTATTTACTGACAAAAGAGATAGTTTTTCACTTAGAACTGCTTATAGGATCAACAGAGGCTTTGATGCGGTGCAGACTTTCCTATAGATTTTGTAATTAGTGAGCTAGATGTCTTAAATAGCGGGCGTTCACAAATTGGCTTTTAGGGTTTTTTTGGTCAATCTATGCGCTGAGCGATATTTGGTGAAGTTGAATGATATTTGATAATTCATGTGGGCAGAAGACCTGGGGATGTTCTGTAAGTGACTATGCATCATCCCTGGACACCTCAGGCCCTGCTTTAATTGCTATCTGTGTAATTTACAATCTCAGAAGAGGGTTTTTCCTATACCACTGCCAATTGATAGATTTTTATTAACTCTTGATATTGAATCATGCAGAAAAGTTTTCATTGATTAAGAACATGTCAATTTGTTAAGTTTCAAAAATAAATTTCCCTTTTCTTGGTGTGATAATGTACTGAATTGAAGACTAAGGCTTTAAAACCCTGATAGTATCTTGTTCTAAGACAAGGAGGATCAAAGTAATTGTTGGCACGACAGGCATCTGAGATCGCAGATTGTTTTCAAGCTGTTTTCAGTCCAAAAAGGGAGTCTCTGTATAACACTCATGCCTGCCCTTCTCAACCTAAAATGGTTAAGGACGGAGTCATGTTTAACCCTCACACCTTCTGTTTTCTTTGGAGGTGGATGGATTGGCTATGTAAAGGAGAAGCCAGGGGCTCTTCAACATGGAATTAGAAAAGACTTAAGGCTAGGAACTGAGGGATTTATTTAGTCATTCCACAGATAATTTTTGAGTGCCTACTCTGTGCCAGGCATTAAAGGACATCACAGTATGCAAAATTTGTCGTGGGCTAGTCTCTGTTAGTCCTGATCTCTGCGTTCATTCCCACAGCCATGAAGGGTTAGGTTTGGAGTATGAAAGAATACTGGACAATGAAACTCGAGGGGAAGTCTCAATTGTGGGAGGTGGCTGAAAAAGGTTGATTTTTTTTTTTCCTTCTGGAAATTGGAATTTACCTCTACATGCCTTTGAATGTTACAGAGAAGCATAACTATCATTTTCACTAATAAACTTAAAACAGTGATGAGAGGGCCAGTGTATGCCTGCATAGTGGCCCATGCCTACAATCCTAGCACTCTGGGAGGCCAAGGCAGGTGGATTGCTTGAGTTCAGGAGTCTGAGACCAGCCTGAGCAAGAGCGAGACCCTGAGACCTCATCTCTACTAAAAATAGACACACTAGCTGGGCATTGTGGCACACACCTGTAGTCCCAGCTACTTGGGAGGCTGAGGCAAGAAGATTGCTGAAGCCCAAGAGTCTGAGGTTGCCATGAGCTGGGATGATGCCATGGCACTCTACCCAGCGTGACAGAGTGAGACTCTGTCAAACCAAACCAATGATAAACTGTGTGGAAAGCGGTATCTAGGTCTATGAAAGCACAAGGAACCTGACTTCGCTGGGTGAATTTTTAACCTCCTTTTAACTCTTGAGAGTAATAAGGTATTAAAGCAGTTAGTCTGGTTAGGATGTGGGTAGAACCAAAACAAACACACAACAAACAAACAAAAGGGATGACGTGGGCTTTACCCGCAGATTTGTTTTTTGACTCTGGCACACCCTCTGTTTCTAGATGCAGTCATTTTAAGTCCATTAGAAATCTATAGAAGGAAATAGATCAGTGGGGAGGCACAGGCATATAAAAACTAGCACTTTGGACTCGGTGCCCATAGGACAGTGGTTGTGGTGCCAGACACATACACTGATGGTGGTGGGTTCGAACCCAGCTAAACAACAATGATAACTGGAACAAAAAATAGCCGGGCATTGTGGCGGGCGCCTGAGGTCCCAGCTACTTGGGAGGCTGAGGGAAAATAATCGTCTAAGCCCAAGAGCTGGAAGTTGCTGTGAGCTGTGACACCACAGCACTCTACCCAGGGCGACATAGTGAGACTCTGTCTCAAAAAAAGAAAAAAACACCCCCCCCCAAAAAAAACCAAACCCAAGCAAGACAAAATAAAAAAAACCTAGTGCTTCGTAAAATCGGGAACATTTAGAAGAGCCCAGGCACATTCCATTTGTCCAGTTGCTATGCGGAGTTTTAAAATTCAGGTGCTTTGGTGTGAAGACACCAGGTTTTCCTGTGTAGTCATCACTGCTTCTGGATAACAGGACTCTAATTTTGGGTTTTATGTTTGATGGTGCTCTCCCAAGTCCTCGGAGGATAAACCTTGATTGTTTACACTGGAAATAGTAATTCCATCTCCTTGCCAGCCTGTGGTTTAGGCTTGGGCATCTGATGAAACACTGGACTAAGAAATGCAAGGGGACCTCTCGCTACTACTACAGAAGCTTCCGGCAATGTTTTCTTGGCTCTCAAAAATGAATGAAAAACAGCAACTGGCCCTTCCTGAATTTGGACACTGCCCTCTGTGGAAATGACGACTGGCAGTGCTATCTTGATGGTTTGCTCAAGTGTTTTGACCTTGAAGAGAAAGTTAAGACAATTAGGGGAAGTTAAAGTCATTTTTACTTGGTTTTTCTGTTACCTGTAACTGGATACATTAAAGCTGGTATGTCCCACCGAAAATTTTAAGGAGCCAAAGAGGATGTGAGAGTTCAGAAAGAGGTTCAGATAACCCGATCTTTAGTTAACACTACATTCATAGAGAAAGTACTGTATGCTAGACATATATGTGAACTAAAACCTATGCTAGTCTTTTGAGTTAAAAAAATTTTTTTGAGTTTCTTTGAGATCTTCAGGGTGTCATTAAATAAATGTCTTAACAAAAGCATTTAAAAAATAGTTTATACAAGATTAAGAGTAAGATCCTATAACAGAAGTAATGAGATTGATTTTATTTAGCTTAAATGGATGATTTAGAAAGATGGCTTTCCCCCCCTTCTGATTGTGCCTTATAAGAACAATGGGTTATTTTTTGTCAAGTACAAGGTTTCTTTTCTTTTTTCTTTTTAAACTATAATGAAAGCTGCTACCTAATTGAAATAGTAATAGGGAAAAACCTAAGAATCCATGTGAGAATTGTATGAGAATTTATCAATCAAATCAGAGTTCTGGCTTATTCTTTAGGGAGAGAGAAAGAAGATCATGTATTTGGATTCTATGTTCCTCCCATGCTCTTCTATTTTTTTTTTTTCTTTGAGACAGAGTCTCAAGCTGTCGTCTTAGGTAGAGTGCTGTGGTGTCACAGTTCACAGCAACCTCAAACTGTTAGGCTTAAGCAATTCTCTTGCCTTAGCCTCCCAAGTAGCTGGAACTACAGGTGCCTGCCACAATGCCTGGCTAATTTTTTTTGTTGCACTTGTCATTGTTCTTTTAGCTGGCCGGGGCCAGGTTCGAACCCGCCACCCTCTGTGTATGTGTCTGGCACCCTGCCGACTGAGCTATGGGCACTGCCCTCCTAAGCTCTTCTAAGCTTGTAGTGTCCTCGACACTGCCCATCACTCCTGCCATCTTGGCTTCTTACCACTTTCTTTCAAGGTCAAGGGAACATCTGCCTCCTCCAGGGCTTTTTCTCCATCCTTCCCTTGGTTGCTCCCACCTCTGAGGTTTATTTACTTTGTTTATGCATCTTACCAGTTCTCATATTATGCCAACTATTCAGCTATTTCATGCTGTCTTCTCTATTGGTATGTGAGCTCTTCAAAGGTAGAGACGATCTCTTAGTTATTCTGAAATTAAGCTTTGTATATAGTATGTACTCACAAATGTTAGATGAACTTGAATAGGGAATCTATTACCGCTCATAGTCACACATGCAATCAAAGACAATAATAGGAAAATATTAACCTTAGGGAAAAATCAGAGATCTCCTTTTGCCTACAGCATGGAACATTACCACTATTTATACTAAGTTAACTTTCTCTATCGTTATTTAAAACTTCTTTCTCAAGAAATCACTTGGTCAGTTCATCTGAACACTGATTGGGAGGCCCTCAGAGCCAATTTTCTTTACTCACGTTTTGCTATTATTCTTAGAATTCATCCGATGTGAGAAGAAATGGAAATGCCAAAAAAGTTTGTGCTTGTATTTATTGTTCACGGCACGTGAAATAGTGCCTTCTAAATACAGAACCTGTGTAAGTGGACCACCCAAGGGACTGTAACAAACTGGTCAACATACAGAGGTGGTCAGCATGCGGAACTAGGCCTGCTGTACTGATAGGTACATGTGGTGCATGTCCAGTCTGAAAATTAGGTCAACTTAAGGAAGAGGTCACTGTAGGGAGGGGGTCAACTATGGAGGTGCATGTCCAATCTGAAAATTAG